>JAOVVB010277055.1:0-17638 GCA_028570985.1 Heterobranchus longifilis | reverse complement strand
AGTCCTCTTCACAGTCCTCCCCCCCCCCCCTCCTCCCTCTCATTCTCTTGGGGGGTTATTATTGTTAATCATCTTATTACTGAAGCCAGAGTGAATCCCAGGTTCTGGGCCAGATGAAAGGTCAGCCGCTGAGCTCCGCAGACACAGAGCCGTCAACAGATCAAAGCCCATGCTCGCTGATGATCCCACACCGTGTCGCTTTGATACTGTAGCACACAAAGAAGCGTAGGCCTTGGCTGGATGACAAAGTTTGATCGCACTTTTCAACTGATACCTTTACCCTTTCCTTTCAAAGTCATGCAGAGTGCTGTCTTCATAATGCATCTCTTTATGAGCCCATGTTTTGTGGTGCATGGGCCTCACTCACCTTGTTGTCATGAGTGGCCCTGAAATATATTGTAAAAGAGCTGGATTGTAAAGAGCTCTGTGTTTGTAGCTTTTGAAGTCAGTACTTTAATTACACCTGGATGTTATTTTCTGTAAGTTTTGGGATGTGTACAACTTTCAGCTGATACCTGTACCCATTTTTTTGCAATATGTTTTTTTGAATGAGAGTTAAATACAAAAAGGCATAATACCACAGAGAAACATAAGAAACAGGTTTCCTCCTTTTATCTCTCCTAGCAGCAAGGCTATGTCAGTCTGTCAGTCCACCACTTCGGTCCAAATTCAAATATCTCAACCTTTACTGGATGGAGTGGCACAAAATTTGCTGCAGCCATCCATGGCCCCAAGAGGACAAATCCTACTGATTTCTTTCCTCTAGCACCACCAGAAAGTTGACATTTTTGGTTTTCTGTGAAATGCGTTGACTGCTATAAGTGAAAAGCGAATAAGTAAGTTTTCTTTTACGTGAAATTGTTACGTGAAACAGCTTTTGTGGAACACCAAAACTTATTTAATGGACAGGCTTAAGGAAAGTCCCAAACTCTGACCCCATCATCGGCTGATGACGATTTAGCCTCTGGGGGCAATGGCCAATATTTCGAGGGGTCTGGCGTTGCCAGTGGATATCCAGGCCAAGATTTCTTATTCCATGTGCCGGTCATTGTATACAGTCTGATTAACAACTTGAGACACACAATACACAAACATTGATACTTTTTGTATCTCTAAAAACAGATATCTGCATGTGAACGCAGACAAAAACATTTAAAAAGCTAAATAGCCGATGGCTTCCGGCCAGTGCATTCCTCCAAAATCTTGTCCTACTTGCCTACAGATTCTGCATTCATATGCAGGTGTTTCTAAAGATTTGGAAAGTCTAAAGAAAGTTAGACACGTTTACAAAAAGCAGTCGCAAAATGTCAGTTATGGACCAGATGAAGATCGATAGATTGTATGAGTACATTTTACTCAGTAAGTAAGACGAACCGTATGTATACTCTTGAGCTGGACTTAAGTGAGCATAGGAAGTAATGTTTATTCTTTTAATTGTTTTACCCCATCACTCAACACCTTCCGTCTCTGCACTCTGTTTGGCTTTGAAGTTCTTTGATAAAGTGTCTCTTGTCAGATTTCTACTTAATAAAATCAGTTTTTACAAGCTCTGTCGGCTACACAGCATTCACAATAAACATTAGCATAGCTAGATAACACATCAAGGTAGATCGAGTTCTCCGAGGCACATACTTCACTGTCTAGACTCCCGACAAACTTGATATCTGCTATGATACCGCTGCCCGCACTCCTGCTTTCTCATCATACAGCGGCTGTTTAGCTACCGGAGGCTCACAGACACCCGGCAGGAGGCTGCCCCCCACCCCACCCCCTGTGGCGCAGCACTGTGAGGTGTGAATGAGTTTCTGTTATGACCCCCTGACCTCTTCCTGTCCCAGGACCTGCAGTCAGCTCAGGGTCAGAGGTCATCTCTTCCTTGATAAACCCCCTGAGCGCTGGCTGCCTCACACTGCCTGAGACTGGACACAGAGCGAGGATTAGCCTTCCTTTGATCGATTAGCCTCCCAGCTCAGGGAGGAAGCAGGAGATATGGGCCTGATGCTGATTGGATGAAATGTGCTGTAACTTGTTTTTTTGCTTCTGTTGACATTACGAGAATCTACTGAGATAAAGCAGTCTATGAGGATTTCAGTTTGTGCATAAATGACAGTTAAGGGGAGACAATAGGGTAACTTCCCCATTACATTAAGGTAAGTTTTTTTTTGTAATACAAGTTTCCAAGTTTTTGTTTAAATATGCAAATGAGGCATCATCTTATTAAATATGTGATAATTTGCATACAGTTCCAGAGCAGAAATGTGAACATCAGATAAAGCCAGGTTCAAAATTCTCGTTTCATTTTGTTGACATATTAGAGTCAAAGTTGTAACCAAGGGGTCTTCAGATATCTCTTTTTATCACTCCATAAATCAGAAAATACTGTCAACAGCAACCATAAAATTAAAATCAATTTTTGACATATTTTTTTCCAGACTTTTAACTAATAGATATCACCATGAAACATCCCCAGTTGATAACTGACATTAAGAAATTTATTTTTTGTATTACAATTTTTCTCAAATGTTATGTTTAAATGTTAAAAATGAGACATTATCTAATGCTAACTTTTGGTGAATTTAGGAGAAATCTACAGATACAAATAGACAAAGTGTAATAAAATTAACAAACAACCTATGGTGTCGTATTTCTTTCTTTGACAGTCTCAAAGAAAACATCCAATATACACGTTTTCTTTGAGACTGTCAAAGAAAGAAATACGACACCATAGGTTGTTTGCACAAGCAGCAATTACACCCCACATTTACATTTCTTGTCAGGCAGTGCCCTCTAGTGGCCGCAGTAATTATGACAGGAGCAAAGGAGGAAGTCATGTTACGTAGTATTAAGACTGCAAAACAGGGTAGTGGATAGGTCAAACAAAAAGTAGTTTGACCCAGGATTGACCCAGGTTAGTGTCCCATTCGAAAATAAAAGTAAACAATGACTTATTTTAACTTTAGGTAACAAACTGCATCATGTTCTGCATCACATGCATAATTACGTCATATACGCACATAAGTTAAGTAACGAAACAAATGTACTGTTTTGAACAAAAACCATGATCTTTTTCTAACCAGTAGTTTTTGTGGCTAAACCGAACCAAACTGCAACTGTTTCACAACGTTAACGACGCTCTTTGAAACCCTGACCGTAGGTGGGTTGTATTTCCTGCCACCGGTAGGGGCACTCATTTAGGAAACACTCATATGGGTCCTATTAGAAGGTAGGAATAAACGACTTATGTGGTTGCACGGTTTGGACGACTTCTTGTTTTCTTTCCACTTGTCTGAAAGACGACATGTTATGGAAGCAAAATAGCCCAGAATCTCAAAATTCACCGGTGCATGAAAAACAATGTTTTTGCCTGTAGTGTCTCGCCTTAAGAATGGAATGAATGTGAAAATGAAGTAATTACACGCCATTTATTTCAGTTAAATGAACAAGGAACAAGAATAGATTATGATACAAGCTCTCAGCCACTCCAAAGAAAATCTGATACGGAGCAGCAGCAGTCAGCCAAAGAGACGTCTGGCCTGTCAAATCAGACTGCGGAGCTGCTGGCGCTCTGTTTTGTACACATTCTCCAGAAGTGATATGGAGGCTGAGAAAGTCCCTTTCCTTTCTGATACAGGATCCACTCATGTCTGCCCCCGTCAGGACGCAGAGATGAACTGTTTGATTAGAAACGCTCTCCTTGTGTGTGTAAAGGAAACCTTTGAGTCTGGTTGTGATTATCCTTTCTCCAGTAAGATAATTTGTATCCTTACGATTTTAAGGGTGAGCAGGTTTATTTGGAAAGCTCATGAACTGTCAAATGATGATATGCATGCCAGGAGCTCTTTCAGTAGAAGGCAGCGGAGCATGACTTAAACATATTTCGTTAAACAAATATCTAGATTAGTTTTGTCAACAAATCCTTTTGTTGCTTCGTTAGAAAGAAAAAAGCACCACATGTTAAGATCTTCTCCAAAACCGTGACGCCAGCCTTTGGCAGGATGACCTGTTATCTTTGTAACCTCAGAGTTTGTCTTTCATGTCCAAAATGACCAGACTTCAATCCACTCCCCAAGCTGTAGGAGACGAGGCGAGAGCGTGACAACGATGACATCAGTGATAATGACTGCATGGGACTGTGCTTGTGTGTGCGGACACATCTGCAGGTTGTTGGAGAGAGAGACAGGACACGCTGACAAACAGTGACAGAGACTCACAGTATTTGACCAAACAAAAGTTGAATCTGTCTCAAATTTTTTCGGCACCCCCTGCCGCAGCCTAGCCCCACTACCCACATTGAAATGCATGGGAGAACTTTTCGGCGGAGCACCTGTGTTAGTCTTAGTGACGTGTTCTGTCTCTCTATTGATCTCCAGCTCTGTTTCAATACTACAGACAGTGCCGCACCTAAACACGCACCCCCTACACACAACAAACAGCTGTCCATTGTTCTGAAACAACAGCTAAGCCATAGTCACATATCTCGGACAACAATTTCTATAGATACATAAGCCCTAAGCCCCAGAGGGGCAATGAGTAAAAAAACATGATTCAATGATCAGTCGACGATAGGCAAGACTTGAACAGTCAGATTCAACTATGTTGAATTCTTGGTCGGGGACACCTCTAGTAATTTTTCCTGAAATTAATGGATGAGGGTATTGAGAGTGTAACAGTAGCACAAATAGAGAAGCATCATAACAAGCTGACAGTATAATTTCAGTTACAACTCTTTCTAAATTTTGCCAACAATATCTGACATCAGCCACAACAAGCTGCTCATAAGGCTGCAGCAGTTTTCCCTCTGACCACAGCGAGTGATGACTGCGGTCATACATGTACTCAATTGCACCTGTAACCACACCCAACAGTGATGTCATAGGGTCCACAGACCCTTCTTTTAAGAACCATTGTTAGAAGAAATTAATAATAATGTTGGCACATAATGCATGTGTTCATGTGGGGTCCCACTATAAGCTGATTATGGGCCTTAACAGTAATACATACTCAAAAAAAAAACTCTTCCTTCATTTTCATTAAGCCTATTTAATTTAATTTCAGGATGTCTGATGTATTTTGCAAAGTCATTAAATACTATTCCCTCTGAAAATGAAAAGGAAGCCAAGGGGGGAATTGGAATCGCTCAGCCAAACCAAGAAATTGGCTGCACATACTTCCAGAGAAGTCTCTATGGACTCCTAACTGCTCTGTGAGAAGAGGAAAGCCCTTGTCTATTCACATCTTTGTTGGAGGGAGAAACAGGAAGCCCAAACATATGTGCGTACATTAGTTTTTCTGGACTTTCCGACATCTTTTACCACCACTGTTGGATGTAAAAGTTGGGAAAGCTCAACATGCTGTCAGTTTAGTTTTCATTCTTCGTCCGAAGATAATAACAGCGAATATGTTTTACTGGGAAGACACTACAGGCAAAAAAGTTTAGATTTTGGGCTGTTTTGCTTCCATAACATGTCTTCTTTCAGACAAGTGGAAAGAAAACATCCAAAATACACATATAGGTCTATATTTTACTACTCTTTGTCTATTTGCATCTGTAGATTTCTCCTTCACCAAAAACCATTTGCATATTAAAAACATAAGACACATTAAGTTCAGGCAACAAAACTGGTTGCTAATAGCGCCTGCCTATCTTTATAGGTTTTTTTTTTTTTCTTCATACACTGAGCCAGAAATCTCTACTTTGGAGCATTTACATACACCAAACTTTTTAGATTCATTCCTATCTATATTCTGAAGGTTTTTACAGACAGCTTTCATTCATAGCCTGATTTATACATATTTTTACATTTCATTCCTAAAAACATTTTTGTAGAATGTAGTATTTTTTTTAAAAGAGATATCCGAAATTCCCTCTGTAAAAAACCTTTGACTCTAATAGGTCAACAAAATGAAACAAAATGAAAAAAAATGAAAATTTTGGTCCTGGCTTTATCCAATGTTCACATTTCTGTTCTGCAAATTTGCACATATTTAATAAGATAATGCCTCATTTGCATATTTAAACGTAAAAATTAAGAAAGCTTGCAATACAAAAATATATATATATATTTTAAACTAATTTAAGTAATCAGCTGGGGAAGTTTCATTGTGATATGTAATAGTTAAATTCTTGACACTATTCACCTGTAGTGTCTTGCCTTAAATTGAGTCTTATTCATTGCGCTGCTTGGACTTAGGTAAAGGATTTAAAAACTTTTTTCAAACACTGAAAACAATGATTGTGTTTCTTGACCACCACATGGCACCACACTGTGCATTCAGCATTAGATCATCACACCATGACGTGGACTCCCTATCTGCACTGTTAAATCCCCTGAAGCTGTCTGTCCTCTCACAGCCGGACCCCTGCCGTCCTCAGCCTCCCCTGCAGCTCGGCGCTCTCTGACCCAGACAACAGAGGCTTTTAGCGGGCAGAGATTGGGAGTTTATCTGCGTGCTCGTGGCTGACGTGGAGCCCTCGACCTCATCAAAGAGCACTAATGTCTCCGGTGGGGGGACACTTGCTTTAATGAGCCGACCCCTGTGGCCTGAGGATATGGAGACACTCTGTCCCTCTGTCCCTCTCCACATGAGGCACGCATTAGCCATTTACTGTAACATCTTATTACACATCGCTATCTGACCACAGACTGTGGGAGTGTTGAGAGGACAGTCTCTGTCCGCGTGTCTGTGCTGCCTACTTGCTGTCTTGCTGTTCTCTCTCTTTTGCCCTTTGTCCACTTCTTTTTATGTATGGCACTTTTGTTCCCTTACCACCCTTTCTTTTCATCTTTCTTCATCTTCCTCACCACACAGCAGCTGCAGACATGACGGTATCCCATGCAGTATCACCATGACGCCTGACCTCCTGCCTCTCCTCGCCACTCGCCGCCTCTAAGACATGACGTTACTATAGCAGCGGCAGCAGCACTCAGACTCATATCTTGTCTCCTGACGGTCAAGGACAGCACATTCCACACAGTCTCAGCCTTTGTCACCTTTATGTTCCCATTATGGCAGCTTCAGACCACTAGTTTGGAGATCATGTCACAGCGACGACACGATGCTGGTGAGTCGTCATGGCAAAATGTGGTCCTTGAGACACCTACTGTAGCGGGAACTACCACAGAAGAGGATTTGAGTACTTTGCCATGTGTTTATATTTCTGTCTGTATCCATGAATGCGTCACAACCATACAAAATACAGTCACGAAACCTTTCAGATGTGCGGTTGAGATCAAAGGGAAGGCTAAGTTCGAAGATCCGTGCAGTCTTTGCAAGGGCGCCTGAAGTAAACGGATAGGAAGTCGGAAAATGTTCTTGCCCCCCCCCCACTTTATGCTCCTGTCCCAATAACCATGCAAAATGCAGTCACACAACTTTACAGGTTTGTAGTTGAGATTAAAATGTATGCTCCCCCTAACTGTGCAAATACTTTCAATCTCAGCCGACAATTCTGTCTATGAAAGGCTCCATTTTAAAGCTAGAGTGAAAATGAAACTAGATGACCTGAGAAATCCATTGGCATTGACGAGAAGGGGGCTAAATAATGCTCCAAAGTTAGGCAAAATTTTGGCGAGGGAAAAACTGGCATGAACTTTTTTTTGCTTTTTTACCTTTATTGATAGGACTGCTGAAGATTGACAAGAAAAGGGTGAGAGAAAGGATGACATGCAGCCAAGGACCACGACGCGTGGCCGCTGCAGCAAGGACTTTAGCCTTTGTATATGGGCTGTACCAAGTGAGCTACCAGGGCAGCCCGGCAGGGCCATTTTCAAAGGGGCCCCTGGCCCGAGTTGGCGGTGCAGCTAGTGTGATCCCATCGCAAGATGGTCTCTAGTCTTCCTTATAGCAGGCACACACTACACAACTTTCAACATCATCAGATCTCTGGAAAGTTCACACTACACAACTTTCTGTCTTGTAATCAGGTGTTTGCACACTACATGACTGATCGGCGACAGGGGGTCACACATTACAAGATCTTTCACCAGGACGCATCTCGGACAAGTCTGTCTGGTCTCCCAAACTACATTTTGTCATGAAAACACATGCGAGAGGTGACACAGGAAATCACGTGATACCATGCGCGAGACAGGAATGCTGTTGTTTTTTTCTTCTAAAAATGGATGTCCGCAACAAACTTGCAGTCCAAGTAGTTTGTGCGCTGATTTGCAGAAAAAAAACAAAGAAGAAAAAGAAAAGGACGTGGAGAAAAGAAAACCTAACCCCCCCAGTGTCCCCTCACCCTGTGTCCTGCGCTCTCATTGCCTGTAGCTCATCGCTGCTCTCACTGTCACAACTCCTTTCATACGACATTTGGCCCCAGATATTTAGCATGCTAGATCCGTCGGGAGTATGCGACACATCGGCGAGTGTCTTGGTCATGCTTGGATTGCGTCTTTGAACAGTTCACACATAACGGTGTGGGCTTTTGTCAGGGATGTCAAAAAACTGTCGGCAAGTGGAAAAACCATGTAGTCTGAACTAGGCATTAGTATGGTTTGAATTAACACCATAGGGCCGGATTTGTGTCTCTGACTTTGACGACCTCCCTTCGGTCAGCGTGCTACAAGCCCCCACCGTCCTCACAAACCTCAGTAGTAGCCCTGGATCTCCTCAGCCCACCTCGAGCCTACATGCTGACATGTTTATACCAAGTGGTAGTGTGATTTATCCCCTCGACTGCGGAGGCACAACGGTGACAGAGCGTCACCACAAAGGGTTTGTGGAAAATGGGATTGTACTACTGACTGAACAAAGCTGATTTGTTTGTAATGGTACATAGTAAGGCTGGGCGATTATGGCAAAAATCATAATTGTGATTATTTTGGTCAATATTGAAGTCACGATTATTTAACACGATTACTCATTGACTTTGAAAACATGCATTTATTAACTTTTTCTTGAACTTTAATTATAGTTCAACTGAAAAACAAATTAAAACAATAAATGTAAAATAATATTGATAAATAAATAAAATAAATAACATAGAATATAAATATATAGATTTAAATAAATAACAGTGCACCACTATAAAAGGAAAGAGGTGTGCTGGATTGATAACACAAGACAAAACGAGCATCATTGTGAAACAGAATCTTTTTATAATTGTTGAAAGCCAAAATTGTAATTGAAATGCAACAGATTCAGAGGGAGTTTCTTGTGAATGGGAGGGAGCTGTTCAACTGTATGTATGGGAGACTGTGTGTGGCGGAGCTGAAAAATGGGCTGGGATAAAGGAAAACTCAGGTGGCCATGTGGCAATTTATATACACAGACAGCCACAAATGCACATTCACACACACACACACAAAGTACACACACAAGGGAGTCAACGGTATGGGTTGCATAGGTTGAGGCGCCCCAGCTGCCGAGGCCCCTGGTGGGGTGAGGAGGTCAGGAACATTACCCACCATTTGTAAAGGAGAGAGTAGGCATGTCCAACAAGTCCCACCTGCCACTATATTTATGAAATTACTCATTGCAGCGTTTGGCTTCCATCAGGCTTGACAGTGGGAACCCTGACCGCCTATTAGTCTGGACCCATATCTACTGTGTTGTCGGCCATTTAGAAACCCCAGAAGTCCGACCCCACCCCCCCGAGTCCGACCCCAACCCCCCCCAACTGTACACCCTCACTGGCATGCAGTGGTATCAACAAAATACATCAACTACTGAGGGGGGTGATACTGACTTTCCTATCTAATGCCACAGGCTGCTCAAGACACAAACATTTGGGGTTCAATACTTGCTTGCTTTCTTACCAGGAGCTAGATGACAAGACGAGATATAAATGTAATCGGTGTGCATTCAGTACAGTGGTAATGCCGGTATGTGCTTAGCTTAGTCCAGTCACTGAGTGCAAGGGGAAACAACTTCCCTAGTTAATAATAATAATATGTATTATTATGTGTATCAGCAATTATTTGGATTTTTAAATTTTTTTTGCCACTTTTTTTTTAAAGATTATTTTTTTGGGCCATTTTGCTTTCATGATAGTATAGCTTGAAGACTGACAGGAAAGTGGGGAGAGAGGGGACTACACATAGCAAAGGGCCACAGGCCAGACTCAGCCTACATGGGGCACGTGCTCTAACCTGGTGAGCTAGAGCCCCCCCCCCCACCTTTTAAAGGTAGAAACCAAGCAGCAACCTCTGGGGCTGAAAAAGGAAGGCAACCTGAAAGTGTAAAAAAAAAACTGCAGCTCCTCAAATGGCCACTTGAGGCTGGCTCCAAAAGTGAGTCAATCCCCACAGACCTCCATGTTAAAATGACCAACTTTACAGCAGAAATAAATATGTTTACAGCCTTGTACAAAAAGGGGATAGGTAATTCTACCTAGCTAATTTAAAGTGTACAGGAGTTGAATTTATATTTAACTCACCTGTTTGAATTATATTAAGGATTAAAGTTATGCATAATTAAAGGTGTGGTCACTTTAAGTGACAGGTAGGTGCCATCATAGATGGCTAGCCGCTAGCTGTCTGCTAGGCTCTAAAAAACCAAGATGGCGACGGCCAAACCCAAATTCGAGGCTTCACAACGGCAGCCCACAAACCAATGGGTGACGTCACGGTGGTTACATCCACTTCTTTTATATGGTCCATGACGTTTAAAACTGGTCATGTAAAAACACCTGAGTGGGTTAATTTCAGTGGAAAAGCTAGTGGTGAACCAACCTTGATGTCAAAACATTTCAATTTGGCCTAGAATGTATAGCCCACATACTTCACTTCCATGAGAATAAGTACTAGAACAAGACAGAAAATGTAAACAAGGAGGATGTATTTTTTGCTAAATACTGCCTGGACCAGTCTGTCTACCGAACACACAGATGAAACTGATATTAATCTTCCCATCTCCCTCCTGGCAAGGCAGCAAACAACCAAACCATTGTAAGGGAGAATTTCCTTAAAATATATTTTATAAGAAAGAAAGATATTGTGGACAACTTTATCTTGCAGTGAAACATTTGTAGTTTTCTGAAAACACAATGGCTGAAGTTATGCACAGTAGGATCACTGGTAAAATCCCACTAATGCAGAAGCAGCCAGTGTGAGGTGGGCCCTTCAATGTCCTGATCCTCTTCAGCTCTGGCTAATTTAACAGAATCACTAAACGCCTCTCACACATGCGTGCGCACACGCAAGCACGCACACACACACGCATGCGGCAGTGGCTCTTCTCACATCATATATTTAGATATGTAATCCTGTGGGAAGCTCACAGTGAATGGCCCGGCTCAAAGACCCCTGGCTGTGTGTACAATAAGGGAGACTTATTGAAACAAGGCTGGCACTGAGAGCCCAACGGTGGGGGGATTTATTTGGAGAGCAGCGGGACACTGGCTAAACTTTGATCAGCACTCGTGCTCTACCTCCCCTTTTCTCTTTCTCCCAACCACAGACTGGCCAATGAACACTGCCGCCCACAGGGGGTGACCCTGGTATCCTGGCAACAGGGCCAAGCCTGACTTCAACTCCCAGTTGTGTGCTGGAAAGAGGGGGCCCTCTCTCACTACTCTCTCATTTCATTTACCATGAAATACCTACATATGGCCAATGATTACTTTCCTATTCTGCTAATGGTGGGTGTAGTATTAGGAAAATAAGAGGCAGGCAGCTGGACACTGGATCCCGGTTTGTTGGTTTTTGATACTAATCAGAGGAAATCAGCACAGGATATATAGTGACTGTACATTCCCAGGTTTATGTACACATACATCTGTCTTCTCTGTTTCAATTCTACATGACTGCCCCTGATGTAATGGCAAAATCATTGTGAGCTACCAGTATGAAAAGTTAAAGCATTAAGCCTTTGTACCCCTTTGTAATTATCTTTCAGTTGATTTAAAGTTAGAAATTATTATTAGAATTATTTCCACAATCTATCAGGTTTATCACACTGCAGGGCGTTCTCACTTCCAACTCGACGCTAAGATCAGCTGACGTAGTAGAGCGTGAAAGTCCACGCAAAGAGGAGGCTGGGGTGATGGATGGGTCAAACAAACACTTTCACTCAGGAGACCGCTGTTCCTGTCCCGTGTGAAACCAAAAGTCAAGTTTGACTTTTTTAAAGTTATGTAGGTAACGTAAGTTAACTTTCTCATGTTAGTTAGTGAACAGATGGAAATCACATTGACCTGTCCATTCTGTCTCCAGTGTCCCCCCAGCTTGGCACTTCAGGACCCTCCCACCAGCCCTCATCTTCCCACACCAATTCAATATCTGATACACATGCTGAAAGGCCCAGCCAAAATACAATTACATTCCTTCATAAGGACGTAAGCGGTGGGAGACTGTGAAGGGGCTGCATGCCGATCTCCAACATTTACCCAGGTCATTAGGTGACTGCGCCTCTCCATAGGCATCGGGAAGTTTTATGAAGTTGCACTTCAATAAACGGACACAACCCATATTATTACACTGAATGGTGTGAATTCGATATATGGAGTTCATTGTATCATTGTGTATATGGCAAGTGTCCATGCCAAGTTATTCCTTTATACATCTATATGTTACAGACTGTCCTTACAAAAAAAAAGCCGTCTGTGCAAGCAGGTTATTGATGGGTCGGTCAAACAAGCACAGGACTTTCACCCAAGAGGCCGCTGTTCATATCCCGTGTGAAACCAAAAGTCAGCGTTGACTGATTTGAAGTCAACATTAGTATGTAACAGACATGTGACTCAAGCCATTTGGTTCAAGTCTCAAGCAAGCCCCAACTCATTTTTTCTTGGGCAAGTCAAGTCACCAGTTATGTCAAGTCAAGTCCCAAGCCATACGTATTCTGTCGTTTAGGTATGAGGATTTGTTGATGTGTTGACACGTTAATGCAACATTGAGACTAGTCTCACGTAGCCAGACCTATCTCCACAGCGCTGTGTCCGCGCTGGGGTGTAGGTCTGGATTGAATGTCTTTCACTCCGGTATAGTGCAAACAACTCCCTCGCCTGTTTATTTTTCTTTAAACCAATCACAATCGTCTTGGGCGGTGCTACGCCCCGGCTGCAGCGAAGGGACTTTGAGAACCACACGGAAGGAAGTTGGGACTTCCTCCAGCTGGGAGTTCCCTCCCAGCAGAAGTATAAGGCTTTGTGCTGACACTGCTTATGTACCCAGCCTGACTGGGGTTAGGTGGTTGGGAAATGAGTCTTGCAAGAGTTTCTGCCCGTTTTTGGGTTAGGGTTAGTAGCATGTTCCTGCAGTGCCGGAATGCCAGAGGCTGCTGCAGTTTCAGGACCACAGTCTCAGGACCACGTTTCTAGGACCGTTTTCTAGGACAGCGCCATCTAGAGAATTGGATGACCGCAAAAGTGCAACCAAGGCAGTTATCCACCCAAATACTACCTTCTGTCTGAGTACTCATACTTTTAAAGGTTCATTCCACCGAAATACACCTTTATGTCAAAGTACTTAGTTTTAAAGATTTTCCACCCAAAAGCGACTTTCTGTCAAAGTACTTATAGTTTGTAGTAGCATTAGTAGTATTTGAGTGGAATAAAACTTTAAAACTAAGTACTTTAGTAGTATTTTGGTTGCACTTTTGCAATCATCTAAGTCGCTAGGTGGCGCTGTCGTGAAAAACTAGGGTCCTAGAAACGTGGTCCTGAAACTGTGGGGTCCTGAAACTGCAGCAGCCTCTGGCACTCCGGCACTGCAGTCACATAATATAGGTTTTCGCCGTTTTTTGCAAATCTAGGGTTACCTTCTAGACACGACCAGGAGGAAACTCTGCGGTCACGTGACTACAGAACAAATCATGTGACTGAATCAGCAAATAAAGCCGCGGAGCTACTTTTCTGGAGGGGCATTAGAACAGATTTGTCCAGGATGCCCGGGGTGTTCCGTGTTTTGTGCCTGTGTGCGGTGTTTGAGGCGGTATGTCTGCGGGACACCGGCATGCTGTACCCCCGGGAGTCCTCCTCCAGAGAGCGGAAGGAGCTAGACGGGCTGTGGGACTTCAGGGCCGACAAGTCCCCAAACAGGAACCAGGGCTTCGAGCAGGCTTGGTACAAAAGTCGCCTAGCAGAGGTGAGCAGGACTGTAGCTAACAACAGCTCTCACAAAATAAAGCAGCTCACTTTGTTAGGCAGTTAATAAAAAAAAGTCGCTCATAATTACGATTGTCCACGATTTGATTAGAGTTTTGATTTTAAGGTCACGATTTGATTCAATTTTCGATTAAAACGCTTTCCCCCCAGCACTGACCATGCTATTTTACTATCGAGTCTTGATTCGTAAAGATCAACAGATCATTGGTGTTATGGCCTGACAACTGTCATTTACATAAATAAATAAATAGACATTATGGGAGTTTTGGAGCTCTGTAATGTCTGTAATGTCATTTAGTACAAGTGTGACAAGCAAACATCTCAAGATTATTAAGTAGACAAATTTTTTTCTTTTTTTAGGGTGGGGGGCAGGGGATCTTTAGGGGGAGATAGCAGGTCAACAATAGACGCCACATAGAAGTGTACAACATCTGAAAGCTGAGAACCTGAAGATTAATTTGAGATGCAGCTCAGCAATGTCACGATTGTCTAGTCATAAATCTGTAATAAATGTGTTTTGGTTATGGGAGTGTATAACCCGGGCTTAGAACATTATGATGGAAGTATATGATATTCTAAGTCCTATTATGTCTCATATGTTGTTGCAGCAAATCTTGGGTTGATACCATTTGTTACACGGATTTGGTGCAAAATTGATACATTTTTGACCACTCAAGAATTTATGAAAAAATGGTCAAAATCCCTCCAAAATACCACATTAATACGCCAAGACCTTGAGGAACACCATAGAAAAATTCATGCTGTGATTTGGTATCAAAAACTTTTGACATTTGGAGATTTATGTAAGAATGGGATTTTTTAGTGATCAGATGTGAGCACTTTTATTGTGGAACTTACTGTCAATACACATAGGAAAGCCATACACCCCCTGAATGTCCTAGGCCTCTAGTTTGTGTTTGTAGAGTTTCATGAGGCTGTGATTATCCTAGAGGTCACAACAGGTCATTTTATATAGTGAGGTCAAGTTTCAAAAATGGTCTCACTACAATGAAATGGCTACAATGGAGACTAACATCATTACACATGAATATAATTGAGCTCCAATTTATGTAATTCCAAGACTGGACCCCAGTATGCAGAAATATTCAAATGCCATTTTAGAATAGGTGAAAATTACATGTGTACTGCAGGAGAATAGCATGTTTTTGCCAAAAACTGCATGGAATTAGCATAAAGTGGGCACGTCTTTAAAGGGGAGATTTGTGGTACCCATAGAACCCATTTCCACCCCATTCCCAACAAGCTAGTATGACATGGTTGGTACCAGTTCCTTAGGTCATCTAGTTTCATATGATACCAATATTCACGGTAGCTTTAAAACGGAGTGCGCTACAGCCTCTGAAAGACTAATGTCGGCCGAGGTCTCTGTCATTCACTACAACACATAAAAAGTGTTTTTGATTAAGCATTAGACCTCAAGGCCATCACTTGACATACATGGCCAGGCAGGTAGTTGCACTCTAAGTGTTTAACTAAAAAGATCTGTCATTCAGTATCGCACTTCTGTCATTCAGTACAACACATAAAACCTGTTTTTAATATAAATTATTTGATTAAACATTAAACTTTAGACTTTAAGGTCATCACGTGACTTGACATAGGTGGCCATGCCGAGCCCCTCCCCACTGAAAGGACATGATGAGACAAGCCTGTCTGCACTCTGCATGATTGAGCTGCTGAGCACCTGATCTACCCACCATCCCCGGCAGAAACACAAAATCCTATGAGCTCATAAAACACTAACTAAACAACCACCATGTGTCATTCATACACCTTAATTGTGAATGTATTGAATAAACATTAGACTGAAATGAACAGTTAAGCAGACACAAAACTCTGCTCATGTTTGGGAACAGGGCTTAGTGAGAAGAACACGTAATAGTACATCTACTTAGCATACCATAGGGGGTGCAAAACACCACAAAGTACATTAAAGTCTGCAGAAACTTATCACATTAACACATTGTAAGCCCATATGCTGTGTGAATATTATAATGATACCACTGGAGATAAAACATACTATCAGCGTCTTAGTGGATAGTACTGAAGATAAAAAAATGTCATATTATGTCCAACTTCATATCAGTTTCACAGGTAGACTCAAGTTCATATTGACACAACTATAATATAGGACAGTGTTCCCAACCTGTTTTAGGTGTATCCTGAACGGAGAGGGCGGGTGCAGCCGGGACATCAAATATCAGACAGGAGGAACTGGAATTAGGGAGAGCGAGCCAGTAGATTCCACCAAAAATGGACTTCCCCTTTAACTTGTCAAATAGTGGGTCTAAATACACAAACAGAGAAAGATGTGTGACATTAGAGATCAGTTCTGTGCATTTAACCAGCTTCTTAATCATTCTTAATAATCAAACTCAAAGTAATTTGCTCTGAACAAAGTTAGATAATACTCAAACAAAAACATCAAATAAACATTTTAGTCATTAATGGAACTAAACAAACATGTGGCATCATCAGACTGATGAACTTGAAAGAATAACTCACTTTTAGATGCATTTAACCAGCAGAAGTGAACCCAGGTCCGGTGTGTGGCCGAGCAAACAGAGCAGTGCTTTCTGCTGCTGGTTATAGGAGCACTGATTGAGCTCACCTGTGTGTCTCCAGACTGCACAGGTGTGCTCCTTAGTGCTCCTTAGTGCTCCTCAGTGCTCCTCAGTGCTCCTTAGGTCTCCTTAGGTCTCCTTGGTGCTCCTTGGTGCTCCCAGAGCTCAGCAGGGTCATGGCAGAAGACTTTCAACAGCTCGTGTGTCGTTCCTCTTTCTTCTGCACGGTTTATGGTTTGCATCACGAGAAGGCTGACTTTGTTGCTATTGTTGTCACTTTTTGGCATCTTACTGTGCTATGTTTGTATTTCTTACTATAATCTGTCACTTCATTAGAGAGCATCCTGCCAAAGGACTGCAGTCTGAAAATTAACTGGCTGGCTAACACTGGCACGTTTACAGAAATGCTGATTTGTGTGCGTAGTCTGTATAAATAAAAGACAATGAAATTAAAGGAGAGGCTTTGATGTCAGGCTTTTATTATCTGAAGTCAGTCCCCCCCCCTAGACACACTACTGTTGTTAATAAATGATAACCATAAAAAAACTGCCAGTAATAAACTACTTTATTGCCACTACTACTACTTCTACTACTATATAATAATCATAATAACACATTCTTGGTTAATCAAGCTCAAAATGCATTAATGCATCTTAATAGAGGCCTCATCCTCCAGTTTAAACATTTCATACATTTTACAGACTCAGTAAAGAGGTTTTGTTTTAATTCAATACAAATATTAATTTACCCAATGTGGTCCTAATGATGTGAGTTGGTTATGTGCCACAAATTGATTGATTTTTCTTAAAGTGGATAGTTTCAGTATCTATCAGGAGATTCTATAGGTCATATTTATTATCATACAGTATATTGCTTCCTGTAATCAACAACAAAATGAAAGATCAAATGTAAGTTATGACTTTTTTCCTGGGCATGAACCCTTATTATTTTGCCGACAATGCAAAGGCAGAGTACCTTAACTTCTGAATAAGGGTCAAAGGTC
>JAOVVB010277048.1:0-17638 GCA_028570985.1 Heterobranchus longifilis | reverse complement strand
GATATCTGAAAGTACAAACAGCGACGCAGGAGAGAAACTAAATTTCAAACCACAGATTCAGTTAAAAGCTACAAAAGTACCGAGCGCTGAACACACGAGACTTTTAAAAACGCTTTTTTTCCTCTGTTCATAACACGAGTAGAGTCGAGGAGAAGCGGAGGACCGGTGCGCTAAAACGGGTGATGGAAAAGCTAATCAGCCTGACTCGGTTGGGCTCGGCACGGTCAAAAGTGCCAATGGAAAAACCCCATCTGTTGCCTCACTCAGACTCACTGTTGCTCCTCCGTGTCCTTTCAACTCCGTTATCTGTTTGTTGAGAGACGCCATCTTGGCTTTGGCCTGAAGTTTGAGTTTGGTGAAGCGAGCCTCGGCTTCATCTTTCTCATTCTGTGGACATGAATGAAGCACAAAAAGCATTAGTGCTCCGTCATAAAAGACGTTGCCGTAAAGAATATAGTGAAGTGACTTTTGGAGTCTTGATACAGTAGCACACACTCACACACTCACGCACACACACTCACACACACAGGCGATTTACCTTGAGCTGTGCATCTTTGTGAGACAGCTGCGTGTCCTTCTGGACGAGCTGCGTGTCTTTGTCTCGGATGAGCTCCTTCAGCTGCACCACCAGCTGCTCCAGGTGAGCCAGCCTCTCCAGGGCCTCCTCGGGGGCCTCGGGCTCCACCGGAGCCTGCTGGCCCTCACTGGCAGGGAGCTGAGGCACCAGCGTGCCCTGCTCAGGGACACAGATCAGGTCAGTTTATTTGTCACGGTTAGTCCGACTCAATCTCAGAACCCATCGACTTTCGGTCTGACGACGATTTAGCCTCTGGGGGCAACGGCCAGTATTTCTGGGCTTCCGGTGTAGCCAGCGGATATACGGGCCAAGACTTCCTCTTCCGTGCATCAGTCATTGTTTACGGTCTAATTAGCAATTTGAGACGTGAGAATGGAGTTGGAGTTGAGAGACGATGCCTCTATAAACAGATATCTGCATATGAATGCAGATAAATAACAACAAAAAGGTAATAAAAACGTGAAATCATCGTTAGACGATGGGTTCCAAGATTTCATTTTGATCAGTGCGTTCCGCCTCTTTTGCTCTCCACACAGACTGTTTACCTGCATGCAACCAAAGCTGGCTCAACGGAGACCAGAGCGCTCCAAAATCCCATTGCCTACAGATTCTACATTCATATGCAGAATCTGTTTATAGAGATTAAGTCTGACTCAACCTGTAGAAACAGCCGTATAATGTCCTCTGTGATCTAACACAGCAAGCAAGCGCCCGACTATCACATCATGTAAAATCACTCTGTGTCCACACTGAATCTGTTAAATATGCACTTCTGTTACGTCATGTAAACAAACAACGGACCTATCAGACTGGAGACGTAACCACTTAAAAGATGGATGAGTACTTGCTATCTTCCTACATTTGTACTTTTAAAACAGAAAACACATGATTGTGATATTTACTGGAAATGACAAAGTAAGTTGTTATTTGCGATGGCAATTTACCAGAAACTTTCAGCGATCTCCCTCCAGCCAGCTGCCACCTTATTTAGGATTTTGTCGTGAAATGAGGGGCTATCGTATAGATTTCAACTTCACAAATCAGCCGTTTCTCGTCCTTTGCAGCGCTTTCAAAGCGAGCGACGGGAATAAAATACAAACAGGGCGTCTGACAGAAGTTGAGCTCTCCACAGCGCTGCAAGTTAGGACATTCAAATAGAAAACGATCGCTGACGCTCGCTCGCGTCGCATTCACTTAGAACACGGTGTCATGGAAGATGCTACTGAGATGCATTATGGGAAATGGAGCATATACCGTTTTTAAAGCTGCCTCAAACTTTGGATTAAAAGTCAGGATATCTCGTCCTCTGCTGCTTACATTTTTTTTTTACCATTAATTCTCTTTTGAGTGCCTGGAGAAAAATGTGTCCTTGAATATGAAAACACTCTAGAGTCCAATGAGTTATGCCAATATGATATTCTGAGTCAGCGAAAATATGTAATGCAAGATATAGCAATCTTTGAACTATTTCTGTACAGGCAGCCTTAAGAAATCATCTTTCTTTATTTCAAAAGATGAGAGACAAGCAGACATTTCCTGTCATCATCCTCTTGTGTTTTGCTCCAAAATGGAGGATAAAATGCTCTGGAGACTTTGAAACTGGACCAGACATAAAATCCACAAAACTTATCTAAAAGCCGGGGGACACAGTTGGCCACACTCGCACATTTTCATTCATTATGTGTTGCTCTCTCACCTGTGGGTCTCCATCTGGGCCCTCCTCTCCAGAGAGCTCCTGGAGGACCGTGGCCAGACGGCTGAACATAAAGACGGCACTGTGAGGTGGGGGGGAAACATATCAAAGTAATATTAGTAACGTCTGGCATATAAATCATTTCTTTGCTGCACCTGTGCAAGCTAGAGATAAAATAGTGGGACTGTAACACCCTATTTTTCAAAAACCTTTCTGCTGTTGAAACATTCTCCAAAGTCCTCCATCAGTGTTATAGTTCCAGCTGCAAGCATACTTTTTAATTCTATTAATAGAAGCACAGACGCAGCCTACGGTTAGATCTTATTTTTGTAATGCACAGTATATTAGGACATACACTTGCCCTTTTACTAACTACATATTTGCCCAGAACAGCTTAAAGTGCTGCCTGACGCTGATGCTGAGTGACGTGTCCTCTAAAGGTGTGAATATACACACAAGCATTACTCTATTTTACTTTAGTATGCACATAGTGTCTGCAGGCAGCGGCACGTTACATTACACTAGAGCCAGAACCATTAGTCAAGGACAGTTAATTGTTTTTCAAGTCAGCATTCCTTAGTTTTAGCTTCTCAACTGTGAGGCTTTTTGCCAACTATGTGTGGACTTTAACCAAAGATAGGTAAAATAAACATAGAACTTGTGTATACATACACGTAGGTGAAATAAATATAGGCCTAATCATTTTGGGCTCTATGAAACTTTGATAGGTGTTTTTTCCCCATATATAATTTTATAGGCCAAACTATCAATCAATTAATCAAGAAAATAATCTGCAGATTAACAGGTAATGTTGGTTGAAGCCCTACAAATTAAATTTCAAACCCCACTGCAAAATAGGCATATAAATGATGAATGAAAAGTAGTATTTGGGGAAAATAGTGCATGGGTCTCTACTTAGGAATTTAATTGTGGAATATGGAGTATATCATAGATATATGGATAGATAGATAGATAGATAGATGGTAAATGTTTGTGCTACAGCAGCAGGTTTCCCAGGCTTTGCACAGAAACAGTAAATACACAGTAAATATACATATCAACAACTAGAAGAGAGGAATGCATATCTATAGAAAATAAACATGAAATTACTTTAAAACAGTTCAGTTATTTTTTTAATAAGGAAGATTTCTTTGTTTCCCTGGCAAAAAGTGGAGAATAAATAACAACAAAAACTAAACAAACAATAACATAAAAACATATGTATCGGTCAAATTGTTATTTTAAACATTGGTATCGACCCAGAATTTCACAATCGGTGCATGCATAATAAAGATGTGCAAATTCACCATTATACGTGTATATTACAGATTTTTTCAGACAGATTTGCAGAACCATGTTTATACAAATAAACTATACCCGGGTGTATGGCTTTACACTGACCCATGTTTTATATTTTATTTTATTTTTTACTCCCCCCCTCCCTGTCCAAAGCAACACATTGGCAGACACCCCCCAGCCTATTTTCTCCGAGCCGGACCGGGCAAAGCCGAGTTTCACCGAACCTGCCCGGACACTCCACTGCGGCTGCGTCACTCTTTTTGTGAGCAGCAAAGATTACAAGCTAGCTAACGCGAAAATGCACGGCAAACTTTCCCAGCGGCTGGACAGCGTTGTCTTCAAAAAGCAGTAGACATATTTGAAGATTAAGAAACGGCGATGTGAGCAGGATACTCCGTGAAAACATCCGGTGTTTACTCTGGCTGTAGTTTCTCACGATACAGTAAGTTAGCTAATGCTACGTAGCTAGCTAACGCTGGTCACTCGTAAATAAGGATCTTTAAAAAACCTGCTGAGTTTTTCTCCTCCGTGAATAACAGCTCTGTTATGCAGCCCAGTAAGTGGAGTATTTTTTCTTAAACAAAGGACCTTTGACTCACCTGTGCGAGTGCTTTCCAGGTGAATGTATCTGCTTTTTATTTGATCCTCGGATGGATGTCAGAGCTTAGCCACATCACCAAACATTCCCGGAAACAAAACTTCCTTTGCTCTGATTGGACAGCTGAGGTCTGCGTATTTAAGGGACTGTCTGCAAATTCCCAGGCGCCTTTCTAGGGAATATCTGCATAAACATATACATTTAAAAAACGAAAACTGAGCCTGTAAGCAAAACAAATCTACATCTGGAACCATACAGAAGACAGGATAATAATGGCAGGACATGACCAAAGAGTCAGCGTGATCATCAACCATGGCAGGCAGCTGGGGAGGAGTCTGCTGCTGCTGTTCCACTACACCACAGTGTTTGTGGCCTTTGTGGGGCGCACTGTGCAGTGGATGGTGGATGCAGTGAGGTGGACCAGCCTGTTTGCACGCTACACAGTGTCAGTGTTTGACTCCATCTACAGACATCTGCACTGGGGGAAGAGGAAAAGTGTCGCTGGTGGTGCCAGAGAGATCTGCCCCAGCTCTGGCATGGAGCCGCAGTGACTTTATTTATCTAAACTTTGTTGTCCATACATGAAGCCAACGATAAAGACTACAACTGAACCTGAAGGGATCAACTTTTTTGGAATATGAAGAAGGAAAATGAGGCCTTACTGAAGTCAGAAAAAAATATAGCTTTTTACTTTTTTATGCTCTGAAAACATAGCTATTTGTTACATCCATGTTATATTTGTATGTGTGGTTATATAAATGTATTCCATGTTTTGTTATCGTCAGGAAAAACTCTTCCAAAATGTTGGAAACTACATTTCAGGCTATTTGTGTGAGACACAATGGGGAAAAAACCTTTTTTGCTGATATGACTGTTAATGCAAATGAGTTACAGGGTAATGCAAACTAGATTAAAATATGATGGAAGCATATGTACTGTATGCCTTTTACAGTAGCCTATTACATTGTTGCACCCACAGGCGTAGATTTCAGGGGGAACGCAGGGGACATGTCCCCCTCAATATTTAGAACGTGTGCACCCCCCCCCCCCATAATAACATGAATATAGCAGAGAACTATTTTGATGAAATTTAAGACATTTCCACTCGGGCTGTCCTCGATCAAAGAAATTCTTAGTCGACTAACACTCATGCGATTTTGTCGACGAATCGATTTGTCGATTTAATCGACAAATGAGTTTCTCGACAAAGAATCATGCAAAAGCAGCACTTTAAATCTTCGGTTTTTGAAGATAAGTCATTCAGCATGAAAAAAGCATAAAAAATTACTAATGGACTAAAGAAATCTTAGTCGACTAAGAGGTGGGCAGCCCTAATTTCCACTATAAATTGGTGCATTAAAATGCACCAGAATGCAGGAAATTATGTGTTTGACACTCAATATTTCCTGGGGGACGACCCCCAAACCTACGTTGCATTCACAAAAGTTGAATCTCGTAATTATGAGATCTTATAAGATATGTTCTCATGATTTTTTCTTGTAGTTCTGTTCCGAGATAAGTTGTCGAATTTGTTTGTTTTTTACATCTGTCTGAAGTATACACCATATTTCATTTTGCTGCAACATCTGTTGTTTTTTGGCAAACAGACCAATTCTGATGCAGCATGAATGAAAATTGTGGAATGATCAATGTAGCACTGTGGCTACACCTGTGGAGACGCTGCTTCCTGTGGTTTTCCTGTGATAATCTGAAACGTATGCTTCTGTTTTGCAAGTTTTATGGCCAGAAAGAAACACTAACGCTCCCCCTGTGAATGTATTCCAGAGGCAACTACTACGAGTTTAACCATTGCTGGCATGTCGATGTGAGAAATGACAAAAGTGAAATGTTGTTTTAAAATGACCCACAGCTGCATGAAATGAAGTTTTTATTTTTTACTTTTATATTCATACATATGTTTTAATCGATATAGCACATTTAGACTTCAGTTTAAACACTAACATGTAATCACTGTGGTTTTTTTGTCTTTTTTTTAATAACTGATAACACAAGTTGCAAGTCGTAAGAGCAAACTGTTGGAAACATTAACCGCGCTTATAGCTAATGGTACAATATTGCTTTCAAATATGATCTTTATGAAGTACAAAAGCACTTAGACATGGTGATAGTATTGTTTTTCTTTGTTTCTGGTATCAACACTGAGATCAAACAGCTTTCTGCAGTTTTTATATTAATTTCACAAACTCAAACTGTAATGTTTGTTGAGTTACTGTACTGTATCAGCCATGGCTCATATCTTCTTGGTTTTAAACTGGTATCCAAATAAAAATCTCTACCAAATAATGTTTTGAAATCTTTTTTTATTTGCAGAATGAAACACAATTAGAATGGCAACTAAATATTTATTATTATTATTATTATTATTATTATTATTATTATATGAAATAGGATATATAGGAATAAATAAAAGTAAAAAGGTAAATTTAAAAAATGTGGAAAATATAAAGAAAAATAAATAAAATAATTAAAAATAAATAAATAAATGTGGAAATGTAAAAATAATCAAATAAAAATAAAAAAGTAAATAAATGTGGAAATATAAAGACAAATAATATATAAAAGAATAATTAGAACATTTTGATTTATTTCCGCATGTTTATTCTATCCCTTTATTAGAATAGAATATTTTACTACTAATAAAACAGTTTCTTTTTCTTTTCTTGTTTTGGACAAAGAATCAACATCCAGAGAGTATTATTTAAGTTAGATTTATTTGTAAGTTATTCATTAATGTTAAGAGCATTTTCCATTCAAGAACTTTACAATTAAAATTACATTCAGACTGTAAAAGATGGCCTTTAGCACATTTCTTATAGAGCGTATCAGTCTTGCATCAAACAGTGAATTCCACTGTGTGCAGAAATGTGCATACCTGTCTGCACAGTGTTATATTTGCATATAGTTTCACAGCTCTGTCAGTAACTGTTGTACAGTGACTAATGGACTTTGCAAGCCTGTAAAGGTGAAGTTATTTAAAGCTTACAGGAATTGCGCAGGGTTGGCGTGGCCTGCGCTGGTTAGGGCCCAATGTCATATCCTTTCATGGGGCCCAAAATCCCTGGCGGCGCCCCTGTCTATGATTCTAAGAAGTTTTGTAGTGTGCATAGTCTTCATCATTGCAGCTGCACCGCTCACACCGGAGTCCTCATCAGATGCATGACTGATGGATCCACGTGAGGGATGAAAGCTGCATTGTGTTTGTCAGCAGTTCTCCTGGTAAACGTGCCCTTTTAATGAAGCGATTATACTGATTACAGATTACAGATTACAGACAGTGATTAGACCCAAGGAGGACACAGAGCAGAGTGCACCGCCTCATCCCCACACAGCTACAAAAGGCCTCCAGCAGCCGCCCCCTCTCACCCTAACATCCCGCTGTTGTGTGACTGTGAAGAGGGATAACAAAACCTCCGCTTCACAGTAGACCAATAGGGCTGAGAGGTTTGGTGCACCGGCTGCTGTCTCATCTACACTCAGGAGAGAAATGGGTAACTCGACAGGAAGCACCGTGGACGACCTGCAGGCGGTGGAGATGCACCTCTGGTACAAGAAGTTCATGACGGAGTGCCCGTCAGGTCAGCTCACCCTGCACGAGTTCAAGCAGTTCTTCGGGCTGAGGGGTTTGGACCCGGAGGCCAACGCCTACATAGAGCAGATGTTCCGCACCTTTGATATGAACAAGGTAAGATGCTGCTTTTTTTGTGGCTGGACCACAGCAACGCTGCAAACTGTCGCTCACTGACTGAGTGAGTGATAAAGTTCAGCCAAGAATTTACATTATAGACGCTGACTAGCCCTGTGACAATATGGCCACACAACAGTCGAGGTCCAGCCACATACAAGGTTTACACCTGGTCTTGTTTTTAATTCAAGAGGGTTTAGGGGAGACCGGGGCATCTTGTCACATGGGCAGGGCCGGCCCTAGCATTTTTGAAGCCCTAGGTGAAATCTGTTCAGGATTTTGATTAAAAAAGTCGGAATGTTTTGATAAAAAAAAAAGGTGTAACATTTCAAGAAAAATGTTGTAATGTTTTGAGAAAAAAAGTCGCAATGTTTTGATTAAAAAATGTCATAACATTTCAAGAAAAACGCAATATTTTGAGAAAAAAGTTGCAATATTTTGATTAAAAAAGTCGTAATGTTTTGATTTTAAAAAAGTTGCAATATTTAAAATAAAACGTTGTAATGTTTTGAGAAAAGTCGTAATGTTTTGATTAAAAAAGTAGTAATATTTCAAGAAAAACATTGTAATGTTTTGAGAAAAAAAGTCACTATTTTATGAGAAAAAAGCATTTAGAGATAAAAGACCCAACAAATCAAAATGTAAGGTAAAGTGATTCCAGTGCATTTTAAACATATTTCGTTGATTATCGGGATAATATCGTGAATTATTTTGGCCAGGATAATCGTGACGTGAAATTTTCATACCGTCCCATGTCTACTTGGCAAAACCACAAACCATATTTTCTTAAAACATGAAAACATATCAGAACAAGCTTTTTTTTCCTCTTCATATTTCTTCTTGCTGGGATAAAGCCATATTTCCTGTCCACACAGGAAGTTCATGTCTGTGTTTCCGTTCTCAAAGTCTCTTCGCTACGGGAAACAAACAACAAGCCTCCTTGTTATTAACCTACACGCTGAAAATGACATGTTTTGTAGATTTGGATCGTGCAGTAAGGCAGGCCGTTCTTTCAGGGAATGATTGTGAAGTTCTACAAAGAATATGTTTACATGATTTTCGTGGAGGTTCCCTTCTGACACTATTTTGCAGAGGCACTATCAGGGCGTGATGCCGCCGAGGACGATTGTGATTGGTTTAAAGAATTACAAACAGGCCGGGGAGATTTTTTCACTATCCAGGAGTGAAAACACATTGAATCCAGACTTTCACCCAGCAGCGCTGTGGAGATAAATCTGGCTACAGTGGTCATATGAGGGTTGGAAATTAACTTTTTTTGTCTACCAGCCACTCAATAGATTACCACTGTTTTTGTTGGCTGGTGAGTGAAGCAAATCTAGCAGCCACTTGCATATTTTACCAGCATTTGGCTGGTGGCTGGTGCTAATTTCCAGTGCTGGCTCCAGCAGACAACTAATTTAATTGAGGTATTATTTTACTTATTGAAAATTGTGTTGGTCTTATAAAATCTGAAAATTGTTACACTGGAGGAGCGAGAACTTTATTTTATTTTATTTTATTTATTTTTTTAGAAATATTTTTAGATTTATAAATGGCTCAAACAATCGACTGAACAACTAATCGTTTCAGCTCTACTTCTTCTGTGAGCCAAAGGTGCTTCTACTCTGGCTGTGAGTCTGTGGTGCTGTAATCGTAAGCTAATTCTCACACAGAAGCACACATAATTGATGCTCTGCCTCATAACAGTCTTTGTTGATGACCAGTGTGATACAAATCCAGAAAAGCTTTAGAATAAAAATGTAGTGTGATTGTAAGGTGAGACACTGGTCATGCACTGGTCAATTTTGAGATTTTGGTTTATTTTGCTTCCATAACATGTCTTCTTTCAGACTAGTGGAAAGAAAACATCAAAAATACACATTCTGTGTAAGTGTTTATTTTTGCTACACTTTGTCTATTTGCTTCTGTAGATTTCTCCTAAATTCACCCAAAGTTAGCATTACATAATGCCCCATTTGCTTATTTAAACGTAACTTTTCAGAAAACTTTGAAAATTGTCTTAATGCAAGTAATCAACTGGGGAAGTTTCATGGTGATATGTTTTCTTTTTTTAATCCTATTCACCTGTAGTGTTTTGCAAAATGTATATTTATAATTAAAATGTATAGGCTACATGAATACATAAAGGCTGTTTTCTCAAAATTAGTTTTTTTCTCAAACTCTGAGCCAGAAATCTCCACTTCAGTATCACTCACATACACCACACTTTCCAGTAATATGATTTTAGAGAGCAAACACTGCCGGATGAATTAAATGTTCAGACGAAGCCTGTGATATGTGTAAATAATAAAATAATGATTTAACTATAGTAAGTTTTGTCTTTAAGCTTTTTAGGCGTTATTATCTAAAGTAATATTAATGGTCCAAAATGATGCGAAATTGAATAGTTTTAAGTCACACGCCATATAAATATGTAAGTAATACATTGTTAATGAACTCTGTGTTACTTGAAAAGATTTTCACTGTACGCTGTGTCTTTGTGTGCTCCTAATTCTTTTCATTTAGGAGCACATGTACTCCTTGGGGAAAAAAGATAACGTAGATCCTTGTCTACTAGGTTGTGGTCGATTGGAAATCTGTTTGAGTGGCAGAGTGGCCAAAACCTTTATGCAATAGTGAATGAAACATGAACTTAGCAGACAGGACTGCTCAGGAAATTATAGAAAGTAGGCTACATGACTTGTGATAAAGTGGAAGCTCACTTTGGAAATCTTCAACCAAGCCACTTTTTGCTGGTTTCAGGGTCGTTTAAGAATTCTTTTCTTGCAATATAGATGTTGAGAGCATTGATAAAGTAGACCAGACTGTGTGTTAGCCTCCTGCAGGTACAGAGCTCTTCAGAGTGTAGCCCCTTGACAGCATAACAAAGCTAAGTGTTCATGTTTCTGCTGATATACTGTGAAGCCAGTGAGAGCTTCTTGTCAACCTGTGTCAGTTCGTAGAGAGTGGGTGCGTGATGACGAGTTTATTGATGTCTGCATGTACGGCGGTGGGCGAGTGTTTAGCTTAATTACTTGTTTTAATGAATATACTATTTTTGGTTTATTCTAACTTACTCTCCGCTGTCAGCTGTATTCTGTAAACCTTTGATGTTGTTGACAGTAAACTACTATTACACTCTAATGAAGTATGTGATGACATTTTTTTTTCAGTATTTGACATACAGAGAAGGGATTTGTGTGTGGATTCCTTGCATGGATTTAAGCGTCAGTCCATGACAGTATAATTCCTTGTCTCCATACAGTGGTACACAGGAAAAGGCACATGACACAGAAATAATGTTTATTTTTTCTAATTGTCCAGTAGGCTGGGTATCATTTGAAAATAGTTTGATACTAGTACAAAGCCAATACGATACCTGAGTGTCGGTATCAATATCAGAATGATACAGGGCTTTCCATAAGCTCCAGCTACCAGCCAAACAGCTGACTACTCATTTATGTCCAGTCCGCTACTTTATTATATACATTTTAATTTAACGAATGAACGAATTAATGAATTATCTTCATTTACATTGAACTTTTTACAGCAATTAATTCATGATTCAGTAGATTCACATGATTTGAGTCAAGTGATTCACATGTTTTGTTTTTAAGAGTTATTTTTGGCATAGGTTTATTTTATTAATAAGTTAAGTTAAAACCAATACATAGGCTGGATAAGACATGGGATCACCCCCTTAAAATAACATTGTGTATTTTCATTGAATGGGAGTGTGTTTATGTCTCTAGTAAAACATTAACCATCTTGATGAACCTTACAGTGAAGGTGTCAATAAATAAATAAATAATAAATAAGATCTAATGATTCTTAATTACAAATGTTCTGATCAGTCAAGAATATAGTTTTAAATATTAATAGCTATTTGCAGACTGTGTGGGCTAAACCGCACAAGAAGCCTAATTCTCCTTTACAATAATTCACTACATGTTTACAATCAGGGAGCCAAACTTTTTAAAATATGCAATAATTAAGATCAGTGTATATGTCACCAAATTTGGGCTTTTAGAGACAAAATCTTTTCCAGAGGGGCATGCTCTATCTTGTGGAAAACCGTGCCATAATTTACTACTTTTACTATTGTTTTTAATGCAGGTCAACGTGCTCCAATCCATTCCTGGGAAAATGCTCTTAAGTGCAAATAAGGGCATTCTTTTTCAATTAAATCAATGTAGTTACAATTTAATTAGCAATGATAAAATGCTGATAAAGAGTGAATTTAATGTAAAAAATGATTAAATAGTTTAAACAGACATACAAAGAGACAGCATCATGTATCTCACTATTCAGGAACTCTGGAGCTCTTTTCTTTCTACGTGAGATATGGAGGTCCCCTGTACTGTATCTTTTGCTGCTCTTCATCCTTCTCCTTTCATCTTAAAACCACTGATGGATAAATGTTTTTTCTTGACTGAAAGAGGTGAAGTGAGGGGGTAAAAAAAAAAAAAGTATGGAAATACTGAGTAAAAGCAATGATTGGATCAAGAAAGATGAAAAGAGCGAGGGATCCTGACACCAAAATTAAAAAGATGAAAGGATGCAGAAAGTAATGGTAAAATAATTAGCTGACTAAAGGAGAAAAAGAAAACAGAGGTACTGCAAGGAGGGGCGGGAAAAAAAGCAAACACAGTGAAGACGATTAAGAAATAAATGGGACAAACAGCCAATATAATTCCGAGGAGGGAGAAAGCACGGGTGCTGTACCATGGTGTTTCAAGTGAGGGGTTAAATGTTATCCTGTAGCAGCCTGAGGTAATCAGGAAACTGCTGATGCCTGTGAACACCATGAATCTTCCCTCGACTTCAACCAATCACGGCCGGAGATGGAACTAATTAGGCAATAGTAGGTTGTTCCAATAAGTGTAAGCCGTTTGTCAAGGCACTCTCTCAGGAAGGAGGACTTGAGGTAGAGAGAAGGAACATTCGCTGTGAGCTCAGCTTTCAAGGTAGAAATATCAAACTCATTTGAAAAGTGCAGAAGCTCTCATAAGCTTGTGAAATATAACCTTTGCTTTTTTTTTGTTTATACCTCCTATTTTCTTCATTTTCTGATGGATTCAAGGACTACCTTCTGCCGGTTATATAAGGTGTTTCTGTGTGTGAGCTGTGGAGTTTATCAGGATCTCCATTAGCTACACAGAAATCACACTATTTAACAAACAATTACGTGCAGTGTATACATTCAAAACATCGCATTACATGCAAAAAGAAAAAAATACATCATCAAATCAATTAGGCGCTGCAAAAAAACAAAACAATTAACAGGCAAGATGAATTGACTTAGTTTGCTGTTCGCTCAAACAGTAAATTGCATGAAATACTTTGTGAATGTTTTCTTGAAAAGTGGCTCTGGTATTAATTTTAATAACGTGACTCGGTGTTCCATCCTGTAATAGCTCTATGAATTACAGTAGATCTGAGGGGATTGGTTCTCGGTCTATAGGTGGTAACAATAAGGACTGCTCCATTGCCCGGGGCAAGTAAAATGCCACTTTGGGCTAGTAAACCTAGCAACTCACTTGTCCAATAGAACAAGTGGTAAAAAATAATTTAGCTGTTTTTTTCTGGAGCTGATGCAGGAAGAAGCTAAGGAGTGAGCCATCTCACTTACTTCTCATCTCTGTTGAGAGCTGACAATTAACTTTGGTCTTTGTTGTTATTTCATAATCGATAATAAATAAAACAATTTGTAAAGGGGCAAGTAAAAATTGACTTTGGCCTGTCCAATAATTATGTTTGCTACTGATGTACACTACTCGGTCAGCAAAGTACTGCAGTTTCTTGTCATTTCAGACAGAAGACTGGACTGTGTTCTCCACAGGAAGCCATGAGAGGTTCTGGTGCATCTGAAAAAAAATTGCTGTGAGACAGAAAAACGTGTCTTTGTCATGATATGGTAATTACCTCCGCCAAGGAGGTTATGTGCTCCGTTTGTTTGTGTGTCAGCAGGATTACTGAAAAACTCCCTGGCCTGATTTTCATGAAACCTGGTGGAAGGGTGTAGCACGGGCCAAGGAAGAACCCATTACATTTTGGAGCGGATCTGAGTTACGGGGGCGGATCCACAAATATTTTTTCACTTAGCATTGCGAGTTAGGGCATGGCCTTGGCTCTCTGATTGCCCTTCTAGTTCAATTCTGCTTTCATTCAAAGGCTGATGATGATGAAAGCTTCCTCCCACACGTCAAGTCTTTACATGACAGATGCTCGGTACATAGTTTGAAATAGTTAGCTTGTGTGCTTGGCAAGGTAGAGGATCTCTGAGGGGGAAAAAAAGTAAGAATGTAGAAAGACGTAGAAAGGAAACAGCATGACATGGAAGCAAACAAAGAAAAAGAAGATATTTTTACCGATGCAGAGAGGAGGCGGGTAGTTCCATCGTCTGACGGTTCCAGGCATACAGGTGATGTGCGAGTTCCCCTGCAAGGAGCAGGCGAAGAACAACAAAGAACAGGCGATGAATTAATTTGCTCCCCCCTCTGTCACTCATCTGTTGCTCCAATTATTTGAACCTGCTGCCTGTCGCCACATGACTTCACGCGGAGACTAAATGACTAAATCCATCTGAAGTGACAGAGAACAATAGAGAGGGAGCATGGCAGGCATATTAAGATGATCGCATTTGTCGTTGCACTGCCAAAATAAGCTCTGCAATAAGAGAGCTCTGCAGCTGAGTTTCAAAGGTAGCTCACCATAAAGAATACACATTTGATAATAGCCAAAAAATTAAAAAAAAACAAACATCTGTTGTTAGGACATAATGGGATGACAGTAGTCACAGTCAGATAAAGCCTGGCGCCCACTGTAATGAGCCGTAAGCAGGGTTCCTACACATTTTACATTTCAAAAGTCCAGACTCAAATTTACAGACTTCTTGGTAGATTACGTCGAAAAACACTTTTGCCTTTGCATGTGGCTGATGCCTGACGCCTCCCCCGTGTTGTAGCTTTATATTTGGGATCGTCACACCAGCCCTCGACCCATTATGTCCGGTACACTAACATGGTGCTACTTATACTTGTATTATTTGCCCTTAACATATTAAATACATACTATTATATTATTGTCCCCCTAATATTTTTTGTCTATTTTATAAATAAGAACCGAGAATGAGTTGGAAAAAGGTAAATATCATCACAGCATCTGTGCAGTCTTGTTTATTCACTGTAACGCAGCCATGAATGTTTTCTTACAGTCAGTTTACTTTTCTGCATGTTTCTACAGATTCTACACATCTACATTCAACAACACCAGTGCATAACTCATAAATGTTCAGACAAGCTTATTATTTGGTTATTTGTGAAGATATGTATATATGTAATTCAAAGATTTTGCAGCATTTTCTTTCAAACTAATCTGGTCGTGGATGTCTGGATTTGGTGCTGAACTTTATATTTTAGAAATCAGAATAGGGGCAACAGTCTGGAAAACAATATATTTTTCTTTTTTTCCACACTCATCCAGACCTGGAGTGTGTTATAAGTGGTATAATGTCTTTCACATGTCTCACTGATTAAAGACTGATATGGTAATGGTTGATAATGACTTCAGATATTTTCAGGCTTGAGGGATGATATCTTAATTTTCTCTATCGATACCTGCAGCCTGAATTTAGGTCAGATGTACCAATTTATAATCCTAGAATTTCTAGTAGATAAACGTAGGAAGCAACAAGGAACTTCTGCATTATAAGGATGTGTAGGATATCTGTGTTTTAACAGTATTGTAACAGTACTGATGTTTTTATATAATCAATGTTGGCTATCATTTTATGGCTTCATTTATATCTGGGTACATTTTAGATCTGCAAAGATTAATCGAAGCTGTCAATTATTAAATTAATCACCAACTATTTTGATAATTGCTTAATTGGTTTATGGAATAATTTATTTCAGACACAAAAAAAAATCCAGTTTCTTAAATGTGAATATTTTCTCTATGACAGTAAACTGAATATATTTGAGTTGTGGACAAAACAAGACATTTGAGGATCAAATGTGAGTCATCTTGGGCTTTGAGAAACACTGATCGACATTTTTCACCATTTTATGACATTTTATAGACCAAACGACTAATCGAGCAAATAATCGACAGATTAATGAAAATAATAGTTAGTCACAGCCCTAGTACATTTACATAATTCTCCTCGATAACATCTTTACTGCAAATACTGCTCGAGATTTCTGGTTTAAGTAAAAGGCAGTTTTTTTAACGCTGGCTCTTGATGTTGGGACTTTGAAAATCATTGACTGTTCTTGACCTGCTCTTTATGAAGTGTCCTGAGATAACTTTTGTTATATGACATGACAATATGAATAAAACTGAAGTCAATTGTACAAAGCAATATTGTGACTATTTACATGATTGCATGTTAGTGGCATAACTTAAAACTCCCTGTAATAAAGTATTATCTGATTATCCAGAGGAAATGATTAATAGACATTGGCTTAAAGTAAAATGACATCTGTGATGGAGCTCAGGATGACTTACATACCTTCCAATAATAACCCAGGTTAAATGTTGAGTCATTATTTGGATTATCCAGAAAGAAATGTAATATAATTGGAATAATTCCCCTAAACCCTTGTTGCTAAAACCTGCTTCTTGTCCTGTTGATATCAAACTTTACAAAAACTCCTTGTCACAGCAGTTGTACACGTCCTAACAGACTGGTGGAGTGGAGAGCAGAGAGGGGACTTTCAAACAGAATTTGAGTGAACTACTGCATCCAGTGTGTTGTACAGATGTCACCATCTGTCTCCTGACGCCCAGATGACTACAGTACTGAGACTGCACACAGTCAGACTCAGAGGCTGTGCAGAACTCTGAGTTTAGAGCACCACATCCTATAAATTACAGGCAGCAGATGGAGGAAACCTGTCCTGAGACCTACACTGCCTTTGGCTATACATATTTATCATGCATCATAACATCCAGGGTGGATGACAGAGATGAATCAAAACAATCATCCCTTAATCTATAAAACCACATAAACACTTTGCACAAAAACACTGAGCTCAGCACATGCATAATTTGGTCACAGGAATGGAAATAATGCCTACCATACACCAGGAGACTTTTAAAAGACTAAAGTCTGACACCTTCTCACATCTAAAGGCAAAGACTGGGGATCTCGCAGAGTCACTTTTTGCAAGACTACAACTAGATTCCTTTTGAGATCATTTCCCATCCTACCCTACTCCTTACTACTAGAAAAATAACTCCCTTTAAGAAGTATGACATGCTATCAAATCCTTACATGTCTGCAAATAAACACATAACTCTAGAAACACAAGATAAAAGATGTCACATGTCCACAGTATTCTTGTACAAACTGTATTTGCGTACAAACTTTACTCAATTTGCTACCAGCCTCCGTTGGTTAGCTGTATTATTATTTTAGTGGGAGAAGACCATAAGAATGAAACAATAAGTGCTGGCTGGTGAATCAGATACACACCAACTGTTGTTCACTCCACAACCCCACCAGCTCCTCCTCCTTCTCCACAGCTCAGTTTGCTACTTCCTGTCTGGTGCTGCAGAGAGCGCACCAAACAGGACACTGTTCACATCATTGAACTTCACTATTTGCATGAGACAAGACTTACGATAATATTAAACATGTTTGCTTTTATCGGAGCATCAAAGACAAGAAAAAGTTTTATGACGACCTTACACCAAACGATCAAGATCACAGGAGCGCGGCACAACTCTGGAAAAACTGTCATGATTTTATTCTGATGTTGG
>JAOVVB010277031.1:0-17640 GCA_028570985.1 Heterobranchus longifilis | reverse complement strand
TATATTCAGCTCAAACATGCTGCTATTATGCCTGAAATATAATGTTTCTAGATATCATTCTGAGGTCAAGGCAGAGTAATGAGAAGAAGATTCAGATTTGTTTTGACAAAACAGAAGTTATTTAACTATAATTCAATTAGATCACTGAGCAAAACAAAAATCTCAAGGTTCATTAGTTTAGAAAAGACAGCCAGTGCAACACTGCAGCGCTATTCTGTCCATTAATTCAACATATTTTAAAACTTCTCACCAGCAGGCCTATTCGTGACTTTTTCATTGTAAATATTCCTGATGTACTTTCCTTTGAATTGAAAGCATTTTGCATCTGTTTACGTTTTGTTTAAGAGGACATTTTGAATGTTGCCCTGACATCTTTACATCTCATGAGGACTACAGTTAAAATTCAAAATGACCCATATGCAGAGGCTAAAAGTCCTCACTGCAGCGACTCCCGCCTGCTGCATGTCATCCCCTCTCTCTCACCCCTTTCCTGTCTACCTTCAGCTGTACTATCAATAAAGGCAAAAACCAAAATGACATTTTTCAAAATGAGATCCTCCGTGATGTTATTTAATACTTTACGTGTATTTAAAGTTGTCAGGTTGCATCAAAGGTTCAACACTTGGGGAAATGCACTTATTCGCTTTTTTGCCAATAATAAGACCACTTCTCATTTCTGCACGTTAAGTGTGTAGGATTTGGTGGCCTCTTGCGGTGAAGCTGCAGATTAGTGATGAGCAGACCGACTCTTTTCACGGTATCGGTTCCGTTGAGTTGATACACGTAAATGTATCGACCTTTCGAATCTTTTGACTTTTGATACTTTTTGCAAATCATGGCGTTTCTCTGTGACACAGACGAACACATGTCGAACGTACATGCACGTTGGACAAACAACTACTGTGTATACAGGTTCTGTGTTTTTGAGCGACTGCTCTGCTGTAGCAGGCACGGTGAGCACTGAGAAGTATCCTACGCTACCGGCAGAGAGTGGGCGAGTGGGAAAAGTCGAGGATTCATGAGCACTAGTACGTTCGAACAGTCGTTAAAAAGATTTGTTTCTTCATTTTTGCCCATCACTATTGCAGATTGCAACCAACTGAAACTCCTCCCATGTGCCAAGCATGTAGGAGAACCACGACGCCGACGCAAAAACGTGAGTGGCTCTATCTAGAACCCGTGTTTGGTTTGTCTGTTCTGGGTCACTGTAGAAAGACGGCTCGCTCCGTGGAAGAGGACTCGCTCCGTTGCCTGTGTAGATATGAAGGGCTCGGTAACAAAAACACAACAATTCTTATTTGAAGGTTATACACTATGAAAGCATACTAATATATTCCATTTCTGCCAATAGATCCCCCTAAATCCTACACACTGGTCCTTCAAATATAAAGCTACAGCTAGCAGCCATTCAGCTTAGCACAAAAACGTGTAACGGGTAAACAGCTAGCCTTCTCTGTACAAAAAGTTACTTTACCCAGCCGAGAAACAGTCCGGCACATAACCCCCTGTCATTTATGCACTATGGTTTTGGCTAGTTGGTAAGATTTGAGGTGTGTTCATTTGTGCAAATTTGCCTGCTGATCTGTTTGTGTGTTTGTTTGTTTGTTTATCAGCCCCAAAATGACAATGTACCTCCTGTACAGAGTTAGCTGTAAGCTAGCTAGCAACAGACGCACAGACGGTGTCTGTGTTTTTGTGTTCTCAGGCTCTGACTGAACTCAGAACTCACCAACTCTAGTTCTTTCTGTTATTTCTCTAGCTGTTTCCCTTTTCTCAGTCTTTATGCTAAGCTAAGCTAACACGCTGCTCCTAGCTCTATAACTCACTTAATGCACACATATGAGTTGGATATCAATCTTCTCATTTAACTCTTGTATTTCCCAAAGTATTTCTTAAAGTCCAGTCTGAAACTCTCTAACATTCATGTAAGTGTTTTATATGTTCATTGCACATTCTGCATCAATTATTAAGCAGGAAACTGGATCATAAGCCCTCAGCTTTATTCAAGTCATGACGGAGCTCCTATTTTACAACTAATATACACAGGTCTACAGTATGTACAACAAATATAGTATTGGTAGTCAGACTATTGTGTAAATTCACAGACATGTGGATAACAACCGCACACACACAAACACACAGCCCAGTCATGCCAAAAAAAGTAACATGCTCCTTAGAAATCTTGACACATGTTGTCAGAAATGCAGCAGGTTCTGTAAAACTGTTCATCAGAACATTAAAATGAGAGCATCATATCAAAACATCTAATCTCACAGTTTTGTATCATTCTCTTTTTTAGAAAAAAGACGAAAAAAATAAATCAATAAACAAACAGAATAATTCCTTACACGTTGTCATGGCAAGATGTGACAGATCAGATTCTACGTTATCACCACCTACAGAACACAGCTCTACAGTTAAGAACGGACACGGACAGCAAACAGGAGGAGAATCCAGTCGGCTGTTCAGGTTGGATTTGGATCAGCAGGGAGAAATGAAAAGGAGTGGATTTGATAAAAAAAAAAAAAGAAGAAAATCCTACATTTAATAAAATGGTCAATCCAGGTTTATGTCTAGAAAGATCAAACAGAGTAACAACATGTGAACTAAAGAAGACTATACACCACAGGACAGTGCAGAATAAATAAAGACTGGGTGAATGAAAGAGGTGTTTTCTCCGAATAACAACACCAGCAGTAATATTGCTGCTGAGCCTCGGCATGAATACAACAGGATTCAAATCAAATTCAAGTTATGACTACAAGTCTTCTCTCTTTCCTTTTTTTTCCAACAGGGAATGAAGTCAAAGCACAACATGGTAACATGAACTACATCACCTTTCAAGTACAGACATATTTTCATCTCATATTAATGTTTCTTTTACACAAACCTCAAACAAAACAAATGTTGCTACAATGTGTGTGTGTGTAACTAGAGGATGGGCAGTGAATGATAAAAAGGAAATGACAAACGCTAGTTTTATGATGTGACCGAAATGCTGGGCAGCCTGAGGAGCTTACGGAGGGAATAGAAAGCAACCACAGGTTCACGTAGGCAACCAGACAGGTTTTCAACATTTTAATCATAAGTCATAAACACAGCTGAAACAGCATGGCATTTCTTCCTTGTCTTTCCGATTCAGTTTGAGCTGATACACTCCCAAAAAAAGCTTTCCCCATAACTATACAGTGGTTGAGGCCAGGAGGCTGCAGGAGTTTGGCTTTTCAAGAGAGGATTTTCTCTCGGGTTTCGGGCAGCTTGAGAGCTACCAGACCTCCGCAGACGAGGGCGGCAAAGGCCAGGAAGATGGGGATGATCTTAGTGATGCCGATGAAGGCTGCAAAGATGAAGCTGGCGAGGATGGCAGCAAACTTACAGATCCCATTCAGGATACCGAACGCTGTCCCTCTGCAGAGTCACAAAGACAGAGAAAGATTACGTGACGGACCAAAACAACTGGACCGAGACCTCCTTAAGGACCTCGTTATCATAAGTTCTTATTATACATCCATGAGAAATATGCTCTAGTCCAGAACACAGGACCTCCTTCCTGTATTTACTTTCTTGCAAACATTCTCATGTTTTACTGATGCATTCTTGTTCCGCTTGGATTTTTCTCTGTGTGAAAAGAAACTGAACCAACGGGGAAACGCTCCAAATGTACTTATCAACTGATTCGGACCGGACAAACAAAAGAATGAAGTCATCATATCAGATGCCTTATTGTCTTTGTCCTTTTAAATTCTTAGCTGGGAGGCAGAATTGTTCTGTACCTTTTGGTGCAAAACAGTAGAGTTGGGCCATAATTTTTAAGGCACAGGTTAAATTGGCATGTAAGTTTTAACGGAGGTATGAAATTGACGGTTTACAAAGTCCTACCCCCAGTAGTGTAGTGGTAGTTGATGAGGTGGGTATACCCTGTATACCTGTGTATACCCTCCACTACACCATTGGCCACCTCCTTAATTACTGTCGCTATAGAGTGCCCCAGTTTATAGTTTAAAATCCCGGAGTGAGTTATCATTTTAGCACTTCTGGTTCCCTCGCCTCAAAGTCAATGTTTTTGAAATAAGGTCTGTGGTAAGCTTCAGTGATTTTAACATTTTGTTCTATGACATAAAATACGTCGGTATGGTGCATTTCGAAGCTTTTACGTGTGTTTAAAAAAGGCGGTTGCTAACAAGTAGCTAAATGAGACTCCAGAGGTTGTCGAGGACATTAAACGTCACCGTCAGTTTAGTAGTGGTGATGATGACATAGGACTGCAAAATGCGACCTTCTGCCGATTGCATTTACGCTTCTAAAATCATAAAAGTGGTGTTCATATGGAGAGATTATCTTGCTGACCCAATGTGTAACTATAATAAACTTGTGTTCGCCACAGATCTTATTTTCTGCAATGATCCAAAATCCAATGCAAAAATCTCATAGACTTTTTGACAAGGGAACCAGGGCGATGCTAACTTTGTGGTTGGTACGTAATCTCTGGCGCTCCCTATGCTTGTCAAGGTTCAAAATGTGCCTGGTGGGAACAGGCTTGCTGCTTGCATTCATTTTTCTCTTGTGTTTTTGGTTTGAAAAAAGGCAAAAAATACACCACCCACCAAATGATTTAGATACCAATGATCTCTCTTACTCTCTCTTACAGTCCCATCCACACCACTTCAACATATGGACAAATCCAAAGCTTGACATGCCTGCCGTGCTTAGTTACAGTTGCTAAGCTATGATTGGACATTCGCTGTTTAGGTGAGGGGTTTAGCAAGCGGTTAATTGGAACAGACCTTGCAGGGAAGGGGTAGAGGTGAACAGTGGTATGGTAGAGATTACTTTACCTCTTACCAGTGGGGTAGAGTTGGGCTTTACCTTTTAGAGGAGGGGTAGAGTTCCACAGAAATGACCTCTAATCCGTTCCAGGCCGCCACGCTGGCGCCATAGAAGAGACACTGCCAACATATTACAGCTCCTTGACTGAAACTTAGGAGCAACAGGAAAGTGCAGGCAGACGACGCCAACATAGAACCACCTAGAAACACAGATAGATGATGACGTTCTAAAACAGATTTGGCAAAAACGACACCTAAAACATCTGTCCAGGGTTACTGTACGTACACTCTATTTGCACTTTCTGCTGATCTCACCTATTATTCTGATTCGTCCTATCTTGTCCATGAACAATGCTGAGATGATGTTGCCAGGCAACACAGCCAAACTGCCCAGAAAGCTGACCATGTAGATGACGATGTCGTTCTCCTCCTGGAAGTTCAGATGGCAGCCTTTCTTTGGGTGGAGGAAGGTGGTGTTCTCCATTCGGCAGTCTTTGAACTTTTCCTGCCAGAGGTCTGGAGAGAACAGAGGGATGTAAAAGGATAACCGTCTTTGGTGATTTTACATTTGGTTGTGAACAGTTTTCTCCTCTTAGTGCCGCAGGGAGGATAAACATATTGCAAAGTATTAATGCTTTCACTAAGATGACTGATTTAGGGCAGCATTAATGTTTTATTTATACCAATAATTTGTTGAGTTTATGGAGCCGTAGACTTTAAGGAGCCAGCAGTGTAAAAGTGCTATAAAGATTTTATTACAATGATTCATTACTAATTCTGCATAATACCTGTGTTGTAGAAGACAGTGTTTTTGATGGTGCAATTCTCAAAGAAGGTGTTGGTAGACTTGACATCCTCAAAGTAGCAGTTTTCAAACAGAGTATCCTCAAACTTCACGGACTTAATCTCAATGTTTGCAAACCTAAATGAAAGGAAATAAATCACATTAAGCAGTAGTATCAACAAATTAAAGCATGACCCAAATATAATAAGAATATTTAGTGTATATGTGCAACAAGTCCTCCAAATCATAATACGACCCATAAATTTCCTAAATTAGTGCCCCTAGCGGTGGAAGTAAATACGACCCCGAGCATTTATTGCCCCATACCTAAACATTACATTCACGGTTTTAAACATGCCATTAACGTTGTTAAAATTGATGTTGTGGCGGTAGGTTTATTTGATACATTAAATCACTGACTTGCATCCGGATGTCACAACATCACCTGACGTGCATGGCGTTTAACTTTTATTTTAAACCGGGACACGAACTCCGCTCTCCTGGGTGAAAGTCATGTGTTTGTTTGGCCCACCCACCACGCCTTCCACCCGCCCATAGCGTGTTTCTCGCTCTAAATACCCTGTCACATTACTTCCGTCTTTTTGGCACCATAACATCAACGAGGGAGGGGCCTCACAATAAAACGTCCACACATGACCCCTAGAGGGCGCTTAGCTTCAAAATGTAACTACAGGTAGTAATAAGCTCCCTGTACAAACGACCTATGGGGTCGATTTTTGGAGGAGGACAGACTGATATGTGAGGGGCGGTGTTGAGGAAACTTACTTGTCATGGATGTACTCTCCCTCGCGGTGGATCTGGTTGACCAGAGAGAAGTTGAAGTGGAAACGTTCGACCCGTTCCCGGTGGAACACTTTGACTTTGGACTCGTACTCCTCATACTGCATGTATTTGATCATATCTGGGAACCACACTCCCAGTCCATGGTAGCTGATACACATAGAAACATACACACCTGAGCGCATACAAACAAAATGACCTACATAGCTATATATTATCACAGAGTTAGGGTTCGTCAGATAGCTCTGCCTTGGAGAAGTTTTTACTAATATCCACTTTCAAAATATTCTAAAAATGCATGATTTGAAAGCAGATCCACCAGTAGGGATATAAGTGTATTCTACCAGGACGTTTTTGCATTAAATTTCAACGTGGGTGTACAGGCTGAATAGAATCATTGCTACCTGAAGGCCAAGCAGAACCAGACAATAACCAGGAAGAGACCTTGCAGTCTGAGCTCTGGGGCTGACAGTGACATGATGTTAGCCATCACCTGAAAGACAGACAGACAGACAGGCAGGCAGGCAGGCAGGCAGGCAGGCAGGCAGGCAGGCGGGCAGGCAGGCAGGCAGGCAGACAAACAGGCGAGGACTGCAGAGCATCAGAGAATGGAAAATTACCAGGGCTCTACAGTCAGCTGGGCACCTTTGATCAGCCAGAGCCCAGGCGCCAATTACTGTGGGATAATCGGCAGCCCTCAGAGGCCTGACGAGCTGCAGGCACTGTGGGCACAACGGGTCAGTGACCAGCAGGCAAAGGCCTGGTCAACAAGGCTCGCAGAGCCAAAAGCCGACGGTGCCCCTCGCTGAAATGCTGCATGAAGGCGGCCAAACGGACAAGCAGCACAGCGAGGCAATTGTTCCTCTCCTGTCGACTCAGCACAGTGGAACTCTCGCAAGCCAGACATCCCTCTCTCCGCAGACCGCTCGGTGGTGGAGGAATGGTGCAATGGTGGGGAGTGTGTAAACCTGCTACTGCACACGTCTCAGATTTTTCACACACTTTCCCCTCCCTCTGCAACGAAACATACGTACAACAAATGTGCACACATGCTGCTCACACACCTGTCCCTGTAATTCTGTGGTAAACAAAAAGCTGCAGTGCTCAAGGCAGTAGTTGCTGCACAGTGATGCAATACACGGGAAACGCGTTCCTCGCCGCCCCTCTCCGCTGATAACCCCTTCCTACCCAGGAATCACGGCTTGTCCGAACTTACTTCACATTATGTGAGAGGAATGTGGATTGACAAAGTAAATATAACTGCGTGACCTCTCTCTCTCGCTTTTCTCTCAAGCTGGCAGCAATGATTAATAAACTAAAAACTTCACCTCTCTACTTGAGGCAGAACATGATATTCAGCTCATTAATAATTGACATCTTTCTTGTGCTGGGGAACGTTCATCATCGATTAGGCTACAATGTGGGCTGCTGTGCTTCTCCTCCCTCCACTGTCAACAATAGTGATCTGAGAGAGTTCATATACTACACTGCTGCTGCTGCAATAATAATAACATAACTCAGTCTCATCACTGAATCTTTTGCCTACTCATACCGTGCAGTTATCTAACAGAAACACAGTAGCCAGTGGACTTTGGATCAGACACACTGCAGTTACACAACAGCCAGCGCCGGTCCAAGCAGACCCATATGGGCCAGCATACAGCTTCTCCGTAAACCACGAGTCAGCAGAAGAGTCTCAAACAATATACAGTATGTTATACTGGAGGGGAGAGAGCTTGTTTATTAGGCCATTTTGATTGAAGATGGATATCAATTATTTTTTTCAGACTTGTGTTTTGATCAATACCAAAAGCAGTTTCCTTTGATGCCTTATTAAGTGAAAACCAATTTCTCAATTTCTCCGCTGATTTATCTCGCCAAACATCTCAAATGCACCAGTGTAAAATGCTGTCTTAATTTTATCAAGTGCATGAGAACTTTGACTGAATGTGACACAGCAGTAAAGTGACAAAATTATGATTCAAGTCATCTCATTGAAGAATATGTATCGTAAACATTTAAAATAAATCTGACCAACAACTTTCAGTAATTGCTAGTTTTTGATCAAAACTATGGACACAATTCTGTCTGCACACCGAAAGTATTGAGACTCAACACAAAGCCGAACTTCTGGTTCTAAAGTGTGGCTTCATAATCAATTCTGATTTTTAACAGTTTGATGCCACTGCAAAAAAAACCAAAAAACAATGCAGATGTAAACCATTACAATACATTTCAGCAAAGTAACGTTGCACATGTATGAAATACAAACAAATGAAGCCACTTTACTTTGTATACTTATATTTTTCTACTTTTGACCCGTCTTCTTAATATCCAATATGGTACGTCACTACTGGTGTCAGTGAATTCTTAAACAGCGGAGGGGAGATGATTAGTGGGTTTGAGGAGAATGCATGTCAAATGCAGTCAGACAAATGGAGGCTCACAAACACACCCAGGGAGAAACAACGACGACGAAAAAATAAGCAGGCCTTTGCTTGCAAAATGTTCAAGATTCTGATGCGCATATATTAATAAAAGTGCACATACATTCTGGCCGAGGATGATCTTGAAACACGTACCTATCTGCATGTTTCGATACAGGTGCTCTGATGTTCGTCTATTGCGCTGTGTGTGCTTTTGTTTTATGTATCAGAATCTTTAATGAATAGTTTCACATTCTGCAAGCAAGGAGGGTTTTTTTCTGTCTTTTTGACATGGGGAACCAACTCTGAACATTTTGTTTGGTTGTATTGTTCTTATCGCTGCATCACCCAGCAACCGCTGTGGTGGTTACCAGGGAACCGGTGCCACAGCAACGTTGATACACGTCTAGTGACGACAGTAGGTGGGGCTAAGAAAGGCCAGGAAGAAGCAACATGCCGACTATCTACTGCCAAGGAAATGGAAATGGTGCACAAGGTGTGAGGGAATGGTGTCACTGTCAACCCTGCTATGGACAGGGAGCCAGACATAAACAAGACACACACACACACACGTCACTTAGTTTTGAGACAGGAGTTATTACACCAACAACACACAGTGCATACAGTGGAACTGAGGAGTGAGATGCACCGACGTGGTTTTATAAAGCCAATACCAAAATCTGATTCTGTGTTACCCACAAAGTTTTAGTCGTACTACAAATGCAGCTGCAGGTTAAGCCCTGTACATGTTTAGGTAATACTTTTTTTCCCAACTTTATCTTTAGGTAATAAATGCTTTTTAACAGATAACTAACATTTGGTCATACAATGGAATATAACAAGAGGTGCAATATTTGTTAAAGGCAAAATATGTGTAAAAATACCATTGTGAAGTATTGTGGTGCTGCAGAGATGTCCCGGCCTACAAATAGTATTCTACAGACTAAAGAAAGATTCTTTGTTTGGTACAGATCCTCGCAAAAAACCACACCATGATCATTTTAATATATTTTTCAATGAAAATGACAATAATGATGCAAAAAATATCATTCCCTACAATATCGTGAATCATACTGCAATTGCAATATCGGTCAAAATAATTGCAATTAGATATTTTCCTCATATTGTGCAGCCCTATGGACCTGAGAAGCCAGACAGAAGGACCGAGAGCACAAGGAGGGGTGGGAAACTTTTTTACTCATAAGCTAAATCCAAAACTGAAACCACTGGTAATACTAGGTAATACAATGAAATGGCTAACAGAAAAGAGTTTAGAAATACCTGATTCCCTAGTTTTAATTCAATGCATTTGCAACCTATTGGTTGTTTTTGGGTCAATCTTCGTGAGGTGACAAACACACCACAGCCAAAAAAGTCTTCCATGTCTCACACTCTGGCTGGCACTGATAGCTGGTACAAAGTTCCCACCGCGTGAGACACACCACCAGTCAGTCCGTCCTGGGTCACTCGTAATTAAAGCAGAGATCAGAGGAGTGAATAAAGCATGAGCTGTTCCAGCACAGGAGGCTCAGGTATCACTCTATATAGGGACCCAGAGAGACAAAAGGAGTCCCTGAGCCCCATACCATTACCCACTGGGAGGAGTGATACCGACGCAAACCCGAAAGGCAACTCCTCACAGTGACGCACCCCCAACCCCCCCGAATCCACACACTTTAAAACAGCCAGGGTAAAATGATGAGCTCAATGCCCCTTGGACCCAATTAAGAGCTAAAGACATTGTCCCAAAAGGGGACACTCAAAGAACTGCGTTCAAAGCAGTAAAACGCCGTGCAATACCCACTGTTGTTTTTCATTCTTAAAATGAGTGATGACAAAGCCAAATGCTGCAACTAAGAAGCAGCCTACAGACACAAATACTGTGTGTTCTGTATAAAACAGTGAGATTAAATACACTGTGGTAACATAACTATTCTTCAACATTAACACAGTTTATTTGTCTGTAGAAATGCTAATTTTTGCCAATGTACCGCATAAAGATTTCTTACTGTTTTTTATTTATGTGATTGTGTAGTCAGGAGAAGAATGTATGTGCTAAAAACTAATGTGAGAGGAGGGAAAATGTTGCAGGGCTGCTATGCTATGTTATATACATCGGTATCAATCAATATTCGCCTTGTTGACTGCCATCGGCCCATCTGCAAATAAGATGACATTCACAGATGACAGTGGCCGATGTTTATCTGTTGTGTTGCATCAACTTTGTGTTGGCTAAATGTTGTGGTAAAAAGGTTAAAAGGGCTTTTGAAGCCGTTAAAAAAAAATAAAAAAATTTTCATGTGAAAGGAGGCTATATTAAAGGTTTTTAGGTCGTCGTACTAAGCACACACTATGGAAACTGGGGTATAAGGGCAGTCAGAATGATGCAACAAATATAATCATGTCCAGTTTCCTAACTTTCCTGACCTAAAACAGAGCCAAAGATGCTCCTTAGCCTTCATCTTGTGTATATCGGGGTTTGTGTACAATCAGCTTTTGAAACAGACGTTCCATTATGTGAAAAGGTCATGACCAACAGCAAGAATTTCCCTCTGTGTTAGAGGATAACACTGCTTACCAACAAACACATCAAACAGTTCAATCCAACTCTGCAGTTCCACAGAACCTATTTTAGGCTACTTATGTTGAAATGGGGTCAGCTGCACATTTGAGATCCTGATTCTAAAACCTCCCCTCTGGTTGAATCTTCTCAGAGTGTCTCTGTTGGATCCGGTCCCAATCAGCTCAGAATATGGAGCTCTAACAAGTGCACACAGTATGCCGTCTTTATAGTGATGCATACATGGAACCGGATGTTAATGACGCTCACATGTCCTCTGAAGGGATCACCAAAATCATTTTACAGGTCATTTTGTATGTCAAGCCATAGCAGAAGTGTTTATTTTGGTGCATTTTTTTTTACACAATTCAGCTTGAGTCATGCTGTGCACCAGAGCCTGCCAGTAAAAACTTCCAGACTGCAAGCAGTTCTTTTCCTGAGCAGTGTTTTGGTAACTTATCATCCCAAAAGGTTAGAGTATTTGGCAGAGGAGAGTGTCAAAACAAATCCCACTCTAGTTCCTGTAACTTGTCTGCATTCTTTGTCTTAATCTCTGACATTCACGCCATCAAAAACACACAAATTTGGATTACATTCACACTCCAAATGAATGATAACATTCAACTCGGACGAGACCCGGATTCTCCGGCATCTCAGTGCACCTGAGGTTACATGTCCTTATGGTCACCTTTCTATACAAACCAAACTGAATAAGCAAACATTTGATGTTTTTATTAAACCACTCCAAATATGCCTGGGGTGCCCACACCTCTGGTGAGCTGTGTTGTTGACAAAAAGCACAAGTTGTGTATACAGTTTCACATCATTTTGGACCATTATTATTACCATATCTGTGTACAAAAAATTGGAAAAGCTACAGCATTAATTCAGCTTGGGTGCTGCACCATAGCCTTATATTGATTTAGCACAGCATTAAACATCTGCAGCCAGGGTCCAAAATTAGCACCATTTACTAGAAAATGCTAGTAAAAAATGCAAATGGGTAGATCTGCATCACTTACTAGCCCAAAAACAATGGAAATCTATTGATTTCTTATAGATTTTGAACATTCACTAGCCATTTGGCTGGTGGGCAAAAGTTCATTTTGTACCCTGTCTACAGCAGTAAAATGCAACAATACACATTAACGCAGTAGCATCATATAATAGTAAAACACTGACAAGGGAACAGGGAACTTTTTTTTTTACTTAAATGTTATTGCTGATAATACTTAGATACTTTTACTTAAGTAAGGCTTTGAATGCAGGACTTTTACTTGTAGTGGAGTATTTCCACAGTGTGGTATTAGTGCTTTTACTTAAGTAAAGGATCTGAATACTTCTTCCACCACTGGCCAAAAGCAAGGATTAACATGACAAATAAACAGGACAGGTGAGCAGCCAAGAGACAGACACAGACAAATGGTCCCGATCGACACCGTTGGATGTTATTCAACTCGAACAGAAACACAGAAGCATATCTCCCGTTCTTGTCATGTCATATCTATTCAGTTACAATTGGACTGAAAGCTATGCTGACACCCTGCAAGAAGCTCGACTATCTCGCTGCTATCAGGGGACAAAAAGTGAAGCCCTTTGATTGCGTCGTCATCGCATGCAGCAAGTTTATCTACCCATGTTGCATCACTACTCAGCATTCACATGCACAGCTCGCTGCCAAGAAAGGGCCTCTCCTTTGAGCACAGAGCGAACTGCTGAGAGTAACGCTGGTTTCTCCCACATCACAATCACAAAGCTTCGGATAGAGACTCGATCTTGCATTCTCCTCTCTCAAACAGCTGACATAGACTTGCACAGTGGGTTTGGTGGCAGATAGCCAAACCTGCCTCCCTCATTCTGGGAGATGAGTTAAGCCATGAGTTACTTTCATAGTTTCAGAAAGAAAAAAAAAATCACTCTCATCCCTTTGTATGGGAGAGACATCAAATTCCCTTCCAGAAGACGTATATAATTTCCAAATGGTAAGAAACACCTTGTACCATCACCATGAATACTCTGCGACATTAGAGCAGAAGTACCTAGTCACCCAGTCAATATTTGCTGGGTTGACGTTCTCAAATGTGTGGATGTTATGCCTTTCTTTATCATATATGGTAAGAAATTGAATATATTCCAGTTCTGGACTGTTGGTAGGATATAACACGCCATATGAACCCCTCATATTGAGCTCTGGGACAATATAATGTGCATTTTTCACTATTTTCTGACATTTACCAGCCAAAGCAATCAGAGAAAATACTTGACAGATTAATTGATAATGAAAATAATAATTAGTTGCAGCCCAATATAACATACAAGCACCACCAGTTTTATAAAGATTGTTGGTGTCAGTTTCTAGCTTGGATTGTCTCTTCACAATGGAAAGTACAAAACAGTGGCATGTAACAATGTTTTCATACCATATGCTGCCAAAACAGATAACTCAGCTTGTGTTATTCAAGTCACAAACACCATTACCACCCCATTAACAAAACAGTATAATGACTCGACAATTATGGCTAATGAGAGCATCCAAATGAGGTTACTGTCCAATAATGGGATGTTTCAGTGTAATGGGCGTGCTGCTGTGGCTAATACACAATCCATCATGGAGCTATCTTTGTAAAGTCTGCATGTGCAAGGTGATCTGACCACTGATGTTTATCTGATCACACCATAATGGAAATCTCTTGCTCTGTGGTTGTTATGTGCTAAGAAGTAAACTACCATACAAGCGATGATATCATTATTACCATATAAGAGAATCTGACTGGAGCACATTATCACACTACACAAAAATTCAGTGTTAAGACTGTGAGTCACAGTTTATATCTTCCGAGCAATCAACCTGTCTGATGGCTGAGCAGCTGTTTTTTTTAACCCTATGTTTCAGTGTAACTGCCTTGTGACACATTTTACAAACTTGCCAAGTCACTAAAGTTAACTGCAAATGAATACACACTCGTTAATGCCAGCCTATATTAGTAACGATGATATTACACAAGTGGTCCGTGTGACAATGTGAAAATGATATGACGAAATATGTGCTAACAGACAGCTATTTCAACATTTTAGTCCGAGTTGGGTTCATTCTTTTTTGCTGAGTAACGTTCACCTCTGAAAGTTAACCAGGTAAGTTGAGTATCGTTAGCTTCTTAACTAACGTTAGCTAGCTAAATAACCTCTTTAGCTCACTCGGTAGCGCAGAGGCAAACCTTTTCCAACACCCGTGAAGCATGGCAAACACCATCACAGCTTACATTTGTGCTCTTTCTGTTTCAAAGTCAGTTTAGCAAAGCAAACTAAAAAGCCATGTCATTTTTGTCTACGGGGAGCTAAAGAGCCGTGCAGCTAACATAGCTGCGTGTGCCGCATCCGAAAAACACAAGCTAGTGCTGCTTAGCTCGGTGAGCTAACAAGCATTACCGGGCAGGCTAATTAAACTATTTAAGCATTTCTTTTTACCTGTGATCACCGCTGCGACCCAGAAGATGCCCCGTTAATGCCGTCACCTATGTATCACGAGCCGTGCAGTGCCGAAATAATTCAAATTCCACAGAAAGTGTCGGGAGAGACGCTGGCAGTCCAATCGCTTCAGCCACCGCCGCTGAATGGCTGCTACTCGGAGACTCAACCAAACTTCCCCCTTAGCAACGGACCGCCTCCGCGCGACCTCATTGGCCGGCGCGTGCAGATTGGAGGTGATCGATAGATGACAGAGCAACCCTGCGATCAAACTGGACTTGTACTGCATTTGTTTTTGAGGCCTGCAGAGTTATCACTGAGGGAGAGATCAGCTGCCAGATTGGACAAATACTTCAAATGAAATGACTCAGATCATTGTACTGTGACCTGCTGATAAAAACACTATTTGATGCTAAAACAACTTTATCAAAGTTCTTACTGTAGTAGACTACTGATTGACAGTAGTCAGTAAAAACATGCATGTAGCAGAGGACTTTTATTATTTTTTTTAATTAAAGACATTTCCACCATAAATTGATGCAGAAAAAGCACACACTGGTGCAGAAAAAATCACCAGAATGCAGGAAATTAAGTGTTTCACAATCCAAATTTCCTGGAGGAGGGCCCCTAAAGCTACAGAAGTGCATTGCATTCACAAAAGAAAAAACAATTAGACACCTTATCTCATAATTATGACTTACTATCTCATAATTACAAGAAAATATCTCAGATTTACAAGAAAAGACTACGAGAAAAGATCTCATAATTTCGAGATCCTGACCTTGTCATTAAGAGGTCTCGTAATTATTTTTCTCATAATTATGAGATAAGGTGTCAATTGTTTTTTCTTTTGTGAATGCAATGAACTTCCGTACACACCCCTGTTTCATATGTGCCCCCCCCCAAAAAAAAACAAAAAATGTTGAAACCAAACCTACGCCCTTGGACAGACATGGCTGTCCTATTAGCTACCATATCAATTCTGTATTACCAATACAATTAAAGAAATACACATATACACTTTACAACCAATCTATATTCCTCCAAATTCTTAGATATTGAAAACAAACAAACATAATTTTTGCAATGATAAACCACATATAGGAATACATTCAGTTTCAGTTTTTGGACTCGAATAACATATTAGCCTATATATTGTGTAAAACTATATAACTAACTCATATTTTGAACATGAGAAATATAACACTGATTTCATTGTAAACGTATTGGTTTCGTATGGCACTATATAATATATATAAATACAAAATAACAAAATTTACCCCCAATTTCACTGGATTTTTATGTCAATTTAAAGAATATATTAAGACTCAAACTTATAAGCACAAAAAACTAATAAAACTGTCGAACTGTATGGTGAACTCTTCAAAGAAGAAGAATTATTATTATAATTTTTGTATTATTGAAGTATCAAAAGTAAAAGTACTAGTGCTGCTGAAAAATGCAGTTGTATTTGGTTGAGGTGGAGCTAATTTTAATGACATACTGTATGATAGTTTTAATCTATAATGCATCAACTTTTATGTTTAAGTTGATCTTGGTATGTAAAATCAGAATGTAACTTCTGTGAAATGAAGAGTAAAAAGTACAATGTTTTCCTCTGAAATGAAGTGAAGCTATGATGTAATGTAAAATGGAGTGAGTAAATATTTAACCACTGGTGTCCCTCACCTGTCAGTCACCTGACCCATTCTTCATTATATTCTCTATCTGGCTGATATGCAAATACGAGTCCAGTCAGTGAAGGATCTTTTGAAACCACATTGCGTAACACCACAGTCTTAAAGGGATAGTTCAGATGTTTTGTATTATCTACAGCAGATGGTGGTCAGTGCCTCAAAAAAGGACCACTAAAATAAAATCAATAAAATCAAAATCATCTACTGTAGGAAATACACTGACCATGGATAAGTACCTCATACAACCTTACTTTAAAAAGTCCAAACTATCCCTTTAATGCCCTTCCTGTTTTTACACAAGTTAATTAAAAGTATAGTCTTCCTGTCTCTTCATGTTTTAATTACTAACGCTGTATGTAAAAAGTGATCTGACTTTTTGTATTTATTGTCAGATTGTCTTTTCTCTCCTCCTCCTCCTCCTCCTCCTCCTCCTGATGATGAAACCTCGGCCTCTTTAAAAGGCCAGAAGTTTATCAGCATTAACTTGCATTCCTCGCATAGCTATGAAGCCTACTGAGCTGCAGTGTGACCTGGAAGGTTACAAAACCAACAAAGAAAAAAAAAAGAAGAAAACTAACAAAGTTGTCAAGCCTGTTACACTGATGATTGTCATGCCAGTGTATTACTCTGCAGCTGTGAGTCTCTCTCTCTCTCTCTCTCATAAACACACACATTGTCGCTGCCTTCTTTCACTGACACTCTCCTTTTATCCTTTTATTCTTAATTATCTTAAATCCAATCTTCTTTATGGCTCCTTTTTTTTCACACCAAGCCTTCATCCATCAACTTGTCAAGGTCAGTCATAAAATGTTTCTGCAGAGACTCTTCCATATCTGTGAGGATATTCTGCCCCCCTGTGGCCACTGCATGTAAATACAGTGTTTTCACTCACCTCACTTCTTTGATTTTACTTTGTATTTTGTAACTGCACCTGCATTGATTCATCATGTGTTCCTCATTTGAAATCTGTTTTCATGGCATGTTTGAACTACGTACAGTGTAGAAATACTCTGTTACAAGTAAAAGTCCTGCATTCAAAGTATTAGCAACACAATTACCATAATACTCATTATGCAGAATG
>JAOVVB010277021.1:0-17641 GCA_028570985.1 Heterobranchus longifilis | reverse complement strand
ACACCCCTCCGACTTGCATGTGCGTTGCTCTGATTGGTTGTCGGTCTATCCAGTTGCATCCAGAGGCATTTTGGTCTAATCGAAAATGAACTGAGAGGTCCCAGACTAATTTCGCATTTGTGAATTAGTCTGTTGATGCCAGGCTAATCAAAAATAAGTACAGCATTGAAAATTGCCTTAGAAAACATTGGTGCACACGGTAGTATTACATAAAAGGTGGCACTGCACAAGACCTGGAATCACCCCTGCACAAGAGGAGAGAGTGATGTGTCCAAATCATGAAATGACACAAAGGGGTGCTTGTCAACAACTATCTTTTTAAAGATTCAGATTGTTTGAAAATGCTGCCTGAGGATTGTGTCCTACATCGATAAACTGCGCAGGTTTACACGCTACACTGTGTGCTGTATGGCAAGTAACATCTTTCCTCTGTTTTTGTCTTTTCCATCATTTCCCTGTACTATAGAATATAATTAAATGTGCAAATTATGTTCTTATTAAAAAGGAAATCAGAACGAATGCTTCTTTCAGTGTCTGGTTCAGCTTTAATATCCGATTCAAATCAGACGCCTGTGACTGTCATTTTAGAATTACTGCTACTAAGTTATGCAAATGCACGGCGCTCATATGCCTTGATTGTTAAGGATGAGCGTCTCGGTCGATTGAGCCTCTTTGATTAATCAGAGCTAACTTAATTACAGTGGGCGTTGTTTCCATCAGCCCTGTTGTCATACACAATTTCCTTCTCCCCCTCCCTCAATCCCTTTCTTCCTCTTCCGTTGCTTTGCACAGGCGAGGCGGCGGCTTCTGAGAGCAACAGCACTGTTTGAAACCAAACCACAGATGGGGCTTTTTAAGGCTTTTAGCGTTCCCGTCAAGAGGAGAAACTATGCCAAAATGAAACCTCGTTGAGCTCCCATTCAGCCATTCTCGCTTTCATCGGCTTGTAATTATCTGCATCTCCTTTCAGGCTGTCAAAAAACTAAATATTTTCAAATTGTGCACCCTTAAATGCAGTCATTCACAGTGAAATGCCCAATTTGAATACAGGAGTTTAAAAAAAAAAAAAAAAAAAAAAAAAGCTCTTTGGATGCAGACATTATCATATAGAAGATCTGTTACTGTCTTTATGAATCGCCTTGTAAGGTGTCACCAGCAGCGTTGCTGTGGCAACGGCAGACCCAGACGACGGAGGCTGTCTCCATGGAAACGGTGTCTTACGTAGTTGGAGTAGATGTCTGTGTGGTTCCACTCCAGCCCGTCATCCAGAACGGTGATGACCACTCCTTTCCCTGTGATGCCTTTCTGCCACACAGGGATCACGTGCAGGTCCAGCTTCGGCAGCGAGGACGACGTCCGCGTGTCTTGCTGCAAGATAGGGACAAAAGTATGAGATTACACATCTGAAATTCAAGCCAAATTGTGTGTGGATGACCTCTGAGTGCTTCATGTAGACAGGCTCTTTAAGTATTATCATATACATGTTAAAAAGGTCAGCCAAAGTCCTCCAGCACACTCTGTCTGCCTTTTCTTCCACTGACCTTTACAGAAACTCATTTGTTTGGACTGGAGTCCACTCCTATGGCCACTAGACTGCCACCAGAGGATCATGATGCAGGCTTTGGTGATGTTTAATGCACATGGGCAGATTATGAGACAATGGGCTCCTGGGCACAGACATGCAAAAGGCCCCACCACCTCTCCTACATAGGAGCCAGAAGTCGTGAAGCCTTTGTCTCTTTTTATTGTTGTTTTGCATCACTTTGTAGTCATGCATATTTTTGTGGTTTTGTGTCTCATTGTATTCGTTTTGTGTCTTTGTAGTCATTCTGTATCTCTTTGTAGTTATTCTTTGCTCTTTATGGTTGTTTCGTGTCTGTCATTTTATGTCTCCTTGTGGTTTGTTTGTCTTTTTTTTAGTCGCTTTATGTTTATGTATGCATCTCCTCGAGGTCTGTATGTGTCTCTTCGAGTGACATGGTGCAGATGAAGGCCCCCCCTGGCCCCTGACTCTTTGGGCCCCTGGGCCTGTGCCCGGGAGGCCCGTTCAGTAATCCATCCATGTTAATACAGCAACTCTGCTGCTTCATTTAACCCACAAGATGTCTTACAGTGCCTAGAGATGTGCTGCGTTTCAAACCCGCAGTTCTTCTGGCTTGACTCACATTCAATCCCCCTGTCGGATTATTTAGAAATCCATCTCCGAGGCTATAGAAAATCACATGTAGCGAGTGAAGGGGGGCACCGAGGCGGTTTTAAATGAAAAATCAGCAGGGAGTGAGGGAGAGCGAGCATGGCCAATGCCTGCCTGTTGGGGAAGAGAATGATTCAGAGCTGGAGACAGCTAAGACTAAAAAAAGAACCCACTTTGCTCTTTCGCTCTTTGCGCATTATGCACAGACACTGCAGAACGCCACCCCAAGACGTGACTCATTCCTGTGATGTATCGCCCTTCTTTTCCCCGTCCCTGGCTCCCACTCTGACTCCCTGTTTCCATCACATCCTCTCACCAGCATCTTGTCTTTACCTCTCTTTATCTCTGGACAGTGCCACTTCCAGCTGGATGTAAGTACACAGCAGATGTCATACGTTCACACAATGTGTTTATGATAGCAATTTGCTAGAGAGGATTTCACTCGCGACCGGCTCATATTCACAGCTTGTTTTGGTGTAACACCAAATGACTCACTTGTTGATGCCGGTAGCAGCTGAGGGGGCCATGCATCGATTTTAATGATACACAGCAAACACACACAGCAGCTTACGCAAGTCTCTCTGCAGCTTTCGCATATAACACAAGTGACTGGACACGCACACGCCAGAGCACAACGAGATCCCTCGATGCACAATTAACACAGACACTTGCACAGCCATGGATGCACTCACGCACGCACACACGCATGCACGCACGCATGCACACAATCATGCACGCATGCACACACATACACATACACACGCAGGAGGAATTTCAAGCTACAAGTATGAGTCACTCCCTGATTAAATTATCAGGCTCCCACTCGTGATAGATAAAGACACTCCTCCAGTCCTCCACTCCACAGCACCCCCACCCTGCCATTCCCCCGTCACACAGCTCCACCCTCACTCATCACAGCTGCCAACGTCACTCTGTCTTCTCAACCTCTACCCTTCTTTCTCTCATGTGTGTTTCCATTTACAAATACAATACTAGAGGTAAGGACATAACACCACCGCAGCACAGCGGCTGATGTAAAAAGATGATTTCTACACAGACGGAGGACGAATGAGATGCATTAGATGAACTGTAACGTGCGCTCTTGCAGTGACACAGGCATGGGCCGATGTGGAAATACACTAAGCGGCACTTTAAGGCCAATTCCATTAGTGTCATCATGCCTCATCGGCAAAAATGATTCATCTCAATTTGTTTTCTTATTCCCCACAAGCGTGTGACTCATGTTCAGTAAGCGCAGGTGCGGAGAAGTGGAAGCTGAGAGAACGTAATGTGAAGCTCTCTCTCTTTTCCCCGAATGCACACACAAACACTGATGCAACACACACATTTACATCCTCATTTTCTGTTAAATCAATTCTCAGCCTGATGATTGAATAACTGATCAGGCTGACATGATTAACCCATTCATCTCTGTGATGTGGAAATATAATAGCAGATCATGTCATCATCAGATTGTGAATATGTTGTGATTTCTTTTTCAGGCCTCAAGTTTTGCATTGCATTTTTTAGTTTTAATTTGCTTGATTTGTTAATTAAATTAGATGAATGGTGATTGTTACATGTCAGGATACATTTGTTGTTGTTGTTGTTGTTGTTGTTGTTGTTGTTGTGGTTGTTGTTGTTGTTGTTGTTGTTATTGTTTATATTACAGCAACATATCATCATACTTACAGTACAGTTAGAATTACAGTTATTATGGTGTTTACGATTAATCAATTAATTGATACTAATATCAGAAATCAGCAACTTTTAGCTGCCATTTTCCATCATTGTAAATTAAATATCCTTGGACTGTTGCTCAGACAAAACAAGAAATCTGAAGACGTCACCTTTGACTTTTTTCCCACTATTTGTTTTTTCTGACATGTTATGGACCAACTGATTAGTCAATTAATCAAAAAGAATAATCTGCAGATTAATGGATAATAACAATAATTGTTTGTTGCAGCCCTGATAAGAGTAACTTGTGGTTTAATGTATTTGGTTTGGTCTGGTAAGATTAAAAACTAGAGACCATCTTGCGATGGGATCACACCCCTGCCCCGGTTTGGCGTCGGGGCAGGGGTGTGATCCCATCGCAAGATGTGAAAGTGGGGGTGCCAATGGCCCCTTCCCTACTTCCTACCCCCCTACCTCAGACCACACCCATCTTCAAACTTAAAGTCGAGCTGAAATGAAAAATGCATTTTCAACCCCTTTAGATCACATCTCTGGTCATGTCGTGCACATAGGCTATTTAACAATATATGCCAAAAAATGTACAAAAATGATGAATTCCTATTTTCTTTCTGTAAAATAAAAAATTATGCGTGCATACGTAAGTTAGTACTAACCACTTTTAGCCAATAATATCACGACATCCACCCGTCGATCAATCTGCAACTGTTAGCAGTTAGCAGCACAGAGCTAACGTTAGCTAGCTAGCTAGCAACAGCAGCGACAACCATATAATGTATCCGTGACGGCGTTGATAAACACACACACTGACGCACACAGACCCACAACATGAAAACAACAGCAGCCACACACTGTCGCGGCTGTAACAATGTGGAGGAGGTCGAGTTCATTCAACGGACACGTGTGTGACATGCTATGTGTCACGGGCTAAATGTCAGGGTCAGCACGTAACAGTGGCGCCGTGGCCGCTGGATGACGGCAGATGAGTAGGTGAGCGGTGCCGCAGGAGCTGGCAGCACGGAGGGAGGAACGTTTCACTTTCATCTCTCCCTTTGCACAACAACAGGTGAGGGAGGTGTGTGTGGGGGTGGAGCCATTGCTAACTGTCCTCCGTACTGCGCTGAACTATAAGCCCGCCCACTTTTCAGAGGTCCAATCAAATGCGAAGGATTTGATTTCCCATGCAAATATACCGTTTTACTGGGAAATACATCACCAGCTCGACTTTTAAAATCTTCTCAACCTGTAAAGTTTCGTGACTGCATCTTGCACGGTTGGGACGCTATCGTGGTGACAAAATCTGTCCGGAGACAAATAAACAGCTAGCAAATCCTCTTCTGTGTGAAAGAGGTGAAAACAATACCAACATCGTTGTCACATCTGGTAATAATTGTTCGTTGCCACCCTAACAGAGTAACTTGTGGTTTAATGTATTTGGTTTGATCTGGTATGATAAAAAATATATATAGGCAGCATCCAAAATAGTCACTCCATTTTCCGCCAAATGCATACATTCACCGTTACATCCACTGTCGCGTGTATGTCGTGTGGTCAATGGGACAGTTGCAGGGTTCACTATAGGCTTATGGATCAAAATCTGTAAAGATGTCATTCAAAGTGCTAAATGTCGGGGTCAGCCTCCGGTCAGGATAAAGTGAATGTGTGAGTGATGGATCTGGAAGGGGATGCACAGCTGTGACAATCTACTGTCCTCTGCTACGATACTTCAATGGGCTCAAACATCCCATTCAGGGAAAACTAATGCACGGTGCTCTACTCTACTCCATCCTGCTGGATTATACTCTCTCATCTCCACACGGACTGTGTTACCAATTAAGCAAATGGCTCTTTTGGCTAGAGCTGCTTGATAGCATGCTATTGTTTCATTGTTTTCATGTTTTCCCCCCTTTGCATCTCTGCACACTTGCATGCATACGGACTTACTGGCACAGCCCTGTGCACGTGCATCGCTACATACTACATGCCGGCGTTCTATTTAAGAGACTACAGCAGGCTCCATTTTAAAGCTAGAGTGAATACATTGGTATCTCAAAACTAGAAGATTTAAGGAATCCATTGGCACCGACCATGTCATTGTAGCTTGTTGGGAAGGGCCCTTGACCTCTGACCTCAAGATATCTGAATGAAAATGGGTTCTGTGGGCACCCACGAGTACAATGGTATCAACCCAAAGATTTCTACAATTTCTGAGACATAATAAAGCATGAGAATGGTCATCATATACTTCCATCATAATGTTCTAAGCCCTTAGACACTCTAAACCTTCAAAATGTAATAGGCGCCTAATCAAAACACAATGTTTATTATAGATTTATGAGTATGAAACCTTGACACAGTGCTGAGCTGCATCTCAAATTAATCTTCATGTTCTCAGCTTTCACATGATGTACACCATTTCTATGTGGCATCTACTGTTGCCTTGCTCTTAAAGCCCCCCTGTCCCCCCCCTAAAAAAAAAGACAAAACTGGGTCTATGGTGGGTCTCTAAGGGTTAACCCACCTATGTCTGCAGGGAATGGTGGTTTGAGTCTGGGTTTCCCTTGTTTGCCCTCAAGAGACTCGATGAGGGCCGTCTCCTCCCCGCAGATGTAGGCTCCGGCCCCTCGCATCACAAACACATCAAAGTCAAACCCAGAGCCACAGGCGTTCTTCCCTATCAGCCCTGCTGTGTAAGCCTCGTTGATAGCCACCTGTTTGAAGAGAAGACACAAACAACACAGAGTGTAAATCACCAACACGTTCTCATTCCCCACTCCTCACATATGGACGCATTGTCACCTCCCTTGGCGCCACTATTGAATGCAGCGGGTAGCCCCGTGCGTCAAAATATGACGCTCACAGCCGCAGCTTTAACACTTTGCCTGTCACTGACTTTCACTATTATACCGGGGGCCTCCCTGGGCTGGAGAAGCTGATGTTTACCCGAGCGAGGGGTCCCTTCTCTGGGGTGGCTGGGTGACTGGAGGTGCTGTAGTTTCTGGAGGTGCTGTAGTTTTTTCCCAGGCTTTCTCATCCATATAATGTTAGCAGACCAACCTGAGGTAACTTAAAACAGATAACCCGTGGATTTAGGCAAATAAGATGCGTGCAAATATGATAGAAATGACTGTTTGCCAAAAAATGCAATTTTCTCAGAATGAATGCAGCTACAATAAAATGTTTTTTTTGTGGATAAAAACAGAAGCTCTGTTTTTTCTTTTGATATATTCACTGTCATAGAAAAAAATAATACTCTGGCAGGGAAAGTGTTAAACACGTGGGACTATTGACCGCACAAGGTAGCCCTACACGTCCTAATGTGATGCTCATGGGGACGCATGCTTTACGTTCTGAAATCAAACAAAACTACTTGTTTCTGTTTCGACAACAAAACCACTTGGGTATAGTGTAGGAAAAGGACCATGGTTTGGGTTAAAATAACCACGCTGACCTTTGGTTTTGGTTTCAGACGGGTCTCCGTATTTCTCGCTCTAAATACACGTTACATGACATCAGGAGCACTTTGCTCTGAGCATCTAAATATTGCCGTGGATGGGTTTACACTGGAGTTAGTGGAAAGCCCAGTGCATCGGTATCAGACGCCGAGGGCCGTGACAAATCTGCGGTATTTGACGAGTTGGAAAACACACACAGCATCTATGGATTGATGATCCATCTGTACCATGATACCTGTACATTTGACGACTCATTGTAAAACTCTCCTCTGATGTAGATGTACGCAGCACGAGCGCCCATGGCTCTCCCAGCGATCAGGCAGCCCTCTATTAGCTTATGGGGGTCGTGACGCATTATCTCCCGGTCTTTGCACGTCCCGGGCTCGCCCTCATCAGCATTCACCACCAGGTACTTAGGCCTTCGGACACAGGAAGCAACACTCAATACACTGATGCATCACCACAGTGTCATTACCGGTGTGGACAGCGATGCTAACGCGTCTCTGAGGAATCTGGATCGGTTCTTTTCTTCCTCCTATACCTGCCATCGCTGGGTTTGTTCATGAAGCTCCACTTCATGCCGGTGGGGAAACCTGCTCCTCCTCTGCCTCGTAGCCCTGAGATCTTCACCTCATTTAAGATCCAGTCTACCCCCTTCAGTATGATGTCCTTCGTCTTGTACCAGTCTCCTCGTCTGAGTGAGCCCTTGAGTCTGGTAGCAAGAGCAGAAGTATTTCTACTGAGTTTCAGCTCATTAGAGACGGGAGAAATGCTGTTGCTGTTTTATGTTTTTACCTCCAGTCATGCCGGCCGTATAAGTTGGTGAATATCCGGTCTCCGTCACTCAGAGGGCCAAATGTGGTCTTTTTTGGTTTCACCTGGTGACAGAGAGGAAGATAAAAGAAAAGTGTGACTGATGACACAGCCATGACAGACGCATGAACATTAGAGCTGCCATCACTTAAAGGCTGCAATGATTATTTTCATTATTGATTCATCTGCAGATTATGTTTTTCATGAACCAATAATCGTTTTGTCTATAAAATGTCAGAAAAGAAGTTTTTCCCACAACCCAAGGTGATTTTTTTCAATTTTTTTTGTATGTCCAATAGTCAAAAGCCCAAAGATATTCAGTTTATTATCATTTATGACAGAGAAAAGCATCAAATCATCACATTTGATGAGCTGGAATCAGCCAATTTGGACAATGTTGACATAATAATGAAAACTAGAATGCATTATGTGAAAAATCATTTGAAAAGGCCTGTAATAGGCCTCACATATATTTTGTTTCACATGTCAATATGTGTAATTTTGTGTTCTGAGTTTGGAAATATTTAATTCATGTGAATTAGTGCAAATTATTTATGTGAATTGTCTAAATTTGGGGAATTGCTTTAAAAATAAATTAAAAACACTTCTTTGTGACAACATATGGGAACATCACAGTAACCAAACAGACCTGATTACCACAAAAATAAATTCTGAAAACATTAAATTACTTTGGCTAGTGGGACTCATTTTACATCTTACAGTACATGTGGCAATGTGGTAATAATTGGTGTACTAACTTTGTGGTGCTTCACAAAAAACTAATATAAAGTAATACAATAATAAAATCATTAAAACTGGTGGTTAATAATACAGTACATACAATGAACTAAATTAATAATTAAAAAAAGAGAGAGCACTTATGAGAACAATATATAAACTTATATAGAACAATATGAAAATATTTAAGCAACCAAAACAAATTGATCCAAAATAGGTAATTAAAGAATATCTGTCTCTGTAGTTCTGTTACTAGATAATCTCCTTAGACAAAAAAAAACTTGCTGCGTGTCAAAACTCTCGCATGCCTGTAGGCCATATGAAAGTAGGCATGTAGGCCAGTGTGTGTGCGCGTGTGTGTGAGTGTGTGCGTGCAGGCCTACCTGCGGCTGTGCTGCAGTACTATAGGTCAGACGCGGAGTGACATGCCGCACCACAGCTCCCCACAGCATCCGCCGAGGCAGCATCTATCCTGCAGGAGACAAACACCTCCGCCTCACTTCAAACAGCTTTACACTCCAAAGCTTTTCCTCGCGGGGGCCTCCGTTTGACTTCTCATACAATCAAATCGATTTGTGAATCCTCCGCTGTTACAGGAGCTGCACCGCGGGCCTGCTGGTTTAGCTTAATTAAACTAAGAGGATCAACGAACTACGTCACATCCTATCCCAGCTGCCCGCGCGGCGTCCCACAGGTGCCCAATCTTTCACAGGTGCGTGCGCGTGCACACACAAACTGACTCATTAATTGGTGAGTATCGGGGTCACGCTAGAGGGCGCTATCATCAGGGGACTTTGTGCACGATTTATAAATGGATTGAACCACTAAATGTACCCAGGGTCCATACATACATCCACTGACGACACAGGCAGCAGACATTTTGACTTGTCATAGTAGGAAAAGCACGTGTTATTATTAACATTCATGATGGCTCTGTTTTATTCCAGTGTACAAGTAAGTGACAGTACGTTTACATGCACACTAATATTCCACTATTATTACGAATATGACAATATTCCAAATTTGATACAGGTCATGTAACAGCATATTCCATTTGGATATTCCGAAAAAGGCTGTTTTCCGAATATAGCATTTTCCGATTAAGACGTGGCTTATGCCTGTATATTTCAGGTTTTAGAAGCATTCTTTGGACATGTAAACAGTTTAGTAGGAATATTGTCTTTTTCAGATTAAGACCAAAAACCGGAATATTGTGTACATGTAAATGTAGTCAGTGAGCTAACATGGACAATACCAGGACCCTGAAATTAAAGCAGCTAAATGGAATTCAGCCATTGTTAATTTTATGAATCACCTGTGCTTTTCCTACATTGACATACCAGAATGTCTTCTGTGAAAAAGATATATTTCTTTCCACTCAATTAGGCTACATTTTCCATTAGCCTAAAGTATGAGACTCTTAAATGTTGTCTACTCTTAGAAATATTACGTGTTTGGGACGTAGGCTACTGAGCATATGACTGGACAAACTTGGATTATACTGCACGAGTTGTGTGAGAAATGGATGTTTTGTAGTTTTGCTGTTGTTAAACGCAGCCCCCTATTACTTCACTTCATCAAAGATGTTCTCCGTTTTTGGATTCTCCATTCACCGTGGAGGCATGCGACAAAAACAACGTTTTCTTCAAGAATTCAAGGTAACACGGAGTGAGTAAGATACACAAATGGTCATTTGAGGGTGAAGTATTTTACCTGAAAGTATCCTTTAAGGTATTTAAAAACAGTGTCTCCACTACATAGTTTGTCCACCAGAGAGCACAAGTCAACTGTAAAAAATTTCCCACCCAGCACACATCTTGGTCACAACTCTTATTACCAAATTAACTACTTCTTACTAAATCCCTTAAAGCGTTGTTTTCTTAATATAACTCAATAACAGAAACACAGAAAAGATCAAGCTTAGATATGTTTATTTTCTTTACATTAACTGAAACAAATGATGGGGAAATTAATTCATATCTCTGAGAAGGTTCCACTAAAAACTGAAAGACAAAAAGGTATCCCTGATAGCGGGGTCTCTACACAGACCGGACCCCATGTCCCTTCACCGAAGCCAAGAAAACAAACAGCTCACATAGAAACACACACTTCACAGCTGGCATCAGTTAACCCTCATTCATTCACAAAGCTCCGACTGGGAGCACCAACACCCTTCATATCAAACAGGACCAACTGTCGCACTGCCAATCCAGTACGACTGGTTCCAGTAAGGCCAGTAGTTTACTGTCATGCATATTTTTTTTTTTTTTTTACCTCACGATAATTTGGTTTTCAACCGTCAAATGATACAAAACCTACAAAACCTCTTATTTTGAAACTACTGGCCTTACACTTACATGAAGAGCGTCAATCACCCGACAGCACCAAACAACCCATTTTATATTTTGTATAATCACTTAGTGCATTGCTCAAGATTTCCTGAGAGTAGTTGCAGCACAAAAAAAAAACCTCTAAGGCAACTTAATCCCAATATATATTATATTGACTATATAACTCTGTATTATTATGCAGGAGGAAGAGTATTCGATGTATGCAGGTTTTAAAGAAGTATTTCAATCACAATCTTAAATGGTATCGAGTGAGTTAATGGACTAGATATCGAAGGTCAGACAAAAAAAAGGCTTAAAGCTCTCAAATCTCATAGTGCAAATAAACTGGAAATTAAAAAAAAAAAACGATTTACTACACAACAAAGGAGCGGATAGTGCACACAAGGCCAGACCAGCACATGGGTTTCAAGAGAATTGGAAATAAAAAAGACAACTGCCGTCGTTTAAAGCCATTAATGATTGCATTACACCCTGCAGAAGGCCTTAATGTACTGGTCCAGCGAAAGCATGATGAAACTAAAAAGGTTTTTGGTCGAAGATAGATTAACTCAAAAGGATAATGGCCCCTTTAGACACAGCAGCGGCCTGATCTATGAGAACTGCCATGTTAACATGTGATACAGTACCATACATGTTACACAACAACAGAAAAGCATGCTGAAAAAAATGTCAAACAGCAAAGTTTGTGTTCCAGTTGTACATGGAAGGTTTCAAACCCCCTGACTTCTTCTTTGCTCTGTTCCCTTCTCTCTCTACCCCGGAGGATGGAATGTGCCTGTATTATTGCAGTACCTGACGGGGTTAAATGTGCAAAGAATGCATTCGAGGAAGAATCGCCAAAAGAAGACACGCAGCCCCTAAAAAAAAGGCGTTAAGTTACATGGAGATGTTGAGTCAAAAATCTTTAGCGCAATGCAGCTTCTTGTGTCCCACCCTTGGATTTGGTCTCACAAACGAACCATAATAAATAACAATAAATAAATAAGTACAGAAAAAAAAGGGGAACGCCATCTCATTCATCCCCTCGCCTTTTCCATTTTTTTTTCTTTCTTTTTTTCAAACAAGGAACCCGAATGAGTGCATTTGAAGACTGGAATCCACAGCCTTTGGGAAAAGAAGAATTGTCTTCAACATAATCAACATCAACTCATTGTGACCCAGACTTTGTCTCTTTTGGTCAGGCATTTAACGCGCAGAGCTCCACGGCTCTGAAACACTCAAACATGGAAGCAGATTCTTTCTCATGGCTATCAAAACAGTTGGGAAGAGTCTTCTCTTCAAACCCAACATTGGCTACAATTCACGTCTCTCCTCTCCTGTTAACTTAAGATTTAAGAAAACAGTTCAACTAAAAATCTTTGGTTCAAGCACCAAATCAAAGCAAAGACACAACGAACATTATTGCTTACAATGTACAGAACGAGTTTGATGAATTAGACTGCATTTCCACTGATAACCACCAGAGGACAGTGAGCACACAAACTCATTCTTGTGATCTAGGTGATATGACTTCTGAATTGCACCTGAATCAATACATTTATGTTGTAACTAAAATAAACGTCTTCAAATATCCCTTCATGTCGCAGCTCTGGATTTTAGTTTGCATAGTGAAAAGCATCCCAGTAACCACACACTCAACACATGTCCAGCGAGAAAAATCAAACAGCTCCAAACTCAAATACAACAGCATTAAACAGCAAACGAGAAATAAAATCTAAAAGACAAATGAAATTAAAATGCCAAGAGCCAGAAGACAAACATTTAAAATATCTAAGAAAACCCGTTTTCCATTTTTTTTCTTTTAATATCATTTAGTTGTTTTTATTTTTTAAGCGCCCTCTATATGGGAGCAGCAGGTCATTAGTCCAGCCACCTGAGTGAGATTTTTTATTTATTTTTTTTACTGTGGATGCTTTACCACACAGACACGCACACGTATACACACACACCCCCTCTTTTCGCTATTCCTCTTCCTCCACTTCCTCTTCACCAATTTCCTCTTCAACTTCGTCAGCCCATCGGTCACGTGGCGCAGCCGGAGAGCGGGTTCCTCCTGGATCTTCTCCCTCCGCCTCTCTGCCCCCTCGCAGCTCCAGACTTCGCAGGAAGAGCTCCGGGTAGCCGGCTAGCCTGTGTGGCCCAAGTTGAGCCAAAGCCTGAAGGGCGAGAGACCGCTCCCTCTCGACGTCGCCTGGAAACATCAGCGGGAGGCCGGCGCCGGATCCACTCCCACCGTCCAGCCCCATGTGAGGGCGGAACGCCGAGGAGTGGGCCTGTAAAGACAGAGCCTCCAGAGGGTTGGACTGCTCCCTCCCGCCTCCGTCGCCTCTCCCATCCTCCCCGAGCTCAGACCCACGTCTGGGCCGGCGTGTGCGCAGCTCCAGGCAGCTGTGTCCCTTGCGGTGACGCTGGAGGTGGTCCTCTCGGGCAAAGGCCTTGTGGCAGAGCGGGCACTCGAAGGGTCTCGCCCCGCTGTGGAGGGACAGGTGGTTTTTGAGGTCGTACGAGTGGAGAAACCGGGCAGGGCAGTGCGGGCAGGGGTAAGGACGCTCGCCCGTGTGTTTCCTCATGTGGATCTTCAACTTATCATTCCTAATGAAAAGAAACAGGGAAGATGAAGAATGAAGAGGCAGGAAGGGAAGAGCGATGATTAAAAGTTTAGGGATGCACAATATGGATTTCTTTTTAGCCGATAACAATAACTGATAATTACCCGATGCTCATGGCTCGAGACCGATAAATTAACTGATAATTTCACATTTTTGAAGATTATTTTCTTGGCTTTTTGCCTTTATTGATAGCACAGCTGAAGATTGACAGAAAAGGGGTGAGAGAGGGGACGACATGCAGCTGCTGCAAGGACTTTAGCCTCTGCATATGGGGCACACTGGTAGAGCGTGCTCCCCATAATTTCATGGATGTATAATAAAACCTGGATACAGCGATCGAGGCAGAGCTTCGTTCATTCCTATGAAAGCTGCTCAGTGGCGCATGAAGCCAAAAAAGCTCCACTGCCGCCTCGAAAAATCCCCAGATGAACGGCACTACTTCTGCACTGTTGGGCCCACAGAGCAGGAGCACTAGACACTTCTGCCGACGGAGCCGGCTACATCCGGTTTAGCGCTCCAGCTAACTCGAATGGGGATTAAATAATTCAATATTACAGCTCTTCTAGACTTTTGAAATGTTATCAAACCAAATGGATCAAATCCTGATAGTGAAATGAGTAATTTCATGGATTTATAGACGTCTCTTTCACCATGTAAGTCAATGGGAAAAAGTCTTTTTGGGCCCAGTGGCATCACGTGACGGCCGCCATAGTTGTAATACCGCTGTTTGGCCACTATGTCAAATTGGCTTCAAGGGTCGGCGCACTTCCTGGGAGCCTGCATCATTTCACAATTTTGTATTTTAAAAAGAAGTTCATAACTTGCAGTTTATTCACACCTGAGAGAAAGAAAGGCGAAGATGTAGTCAGCAAAGAACAGCTCTTCAAATTACAGAGCATTTTGCCTCAGAATTAAAATTAAATGCGTTGATATAATCTGTCAAATCAGATATGTAAATGTATACTCAATACGTGTCCATTGGCAGACCACAAACGATACATACTGTATCGGAGTGTGTAGATGCTGCACTTCGTATCATCTGCAGATAATTTATGGGCCATCATTTTATTATCAGAATAATACATAATAATATACATTTCCCATTATCGGCCAATAATTTGTCAGCTATAATTTAATTACCGGAATAATACATAATACATAATAATATACATTTCCAATTATTACCCAATTATTATTATAATTTGGTGGCCCTGATATATATTGCGCATCCATAAAAAGATTCCATCAGGCCATTTTCTTTTGTGCATGTTATATACTGTACCGGGTGAAACGGACTCCGCAGGCAGAGCACTGGAAGGGTTTCTCTCCGGTGTGTGTCCTCATGTGTCGCGGCAGTTTTCCTGCTCCGTGGATGATCTTCTGACAAACGGGGCACTGCTGGGGCGTCTGAGACTTCCTCTTCCTCCCTCCTCCCGCCGCCGACGCCGCCGCTCCTCGATCAGCCAGAGAGGTAAGTATGGAGGTGCTTTCCATCGGCATACCATTGTCGCCAAAACCCTCCGTGTCCTCGTTCTCCGACAGCTTGTCACTCAAGGGCGGGACAGGAGGTGGGTGGGCTATGTGGGGGCGCTCATGCATCCAGTGAAGGAGCCCTCCGTTTAGCGCGACCCCTCTCCCCAGCTTTCTGATCGCCCTGGGATCTCCGTTCTGCATGGATTTGAGACGAAGCTCCTCCGGCTCGGGGCTGGGAGGCTGGGTGGACGGCAGGGAGCGGAAGCTGTCGGACGCAGGTGAAGGGTGCGAGACGGGAGAAGCAGGTGGCAGGTTCAAAACCGAGGAGTTGCTGTGATGCAACCCCACTTTTTTCACCTTCTTTTTGTCCGTTTTTCTTCGGGACCCTCTCTCCTTCCCGTGCTCACCCCCCGCCATCCTCTCAGTGGCTGCGTGCTGGGCTCTCTGCTCCTCCGCCGTCTCCCCTTCCGCCTCCGCCGTCTCCCCCAGGATGTCTCTGCACGCGTCCGCCACACACTGGATGCCCAGAAGCTGAGCCCCTCGCAGCACATCTCTCATCCCAGAGCTGGGGATGGTCAGGGTGGCGGTGTAGGCGAACTCCAGCAGGGCGTCCAGGGCGTCGGGCGCCACGCAGTCCAGCTGGCACACGCTGAAACCTCCTCCGCCCTCGCCGCCCCCTTCCTCCGCCCCGAACAGCCGGCGGAAGTAGAGACTGACGGCGGCCATGACAGAGCGGTGAGTCGGGTAGCGTGCCCCGCGGGACATCAGAGTGAGGTCACACAGGAGTCCAGTCCTCCTCTGGTCATTTAGGTGAGACAAGAGCTCGTTGCTGTGCTCCGGGAAGGGGATCCCAATCAGACCGTCCTCTCCTGGAGACATCGCCACCTGCGTGAAAGAAGGGGACGATCGGGTGAGTGGAGGGACTGAGGTCTGAGCAAATGACAGTTAATGAATAAAATCTGTTTCTATGAATTTTATCATTCATACCCTTCTTCTTTTGGAGAGCGATGTATAGACTTAAAAGTGCCTAAAAGTAAATCGTCCATAGCGTGACTGACACAAGGAGTTTCTTTCACGTGAGGGACAATTTAAACCGGGCTTAGCAACAACTCTGCCCCCTTATCCTCCCCTCCCCACCCCCCCCTTGTACTTTCTCTCCAGATTACTAAATCAGGAGGCAGCGATTTTGGCCAGTGAGATGGGGGTTGGGGCACCGGAGGACAAATGTGATGGAGATGACAGAGCCAGAGTGTCAAAATATAACAGCAAGAAGAAGAAGAAGAAGAAGAAGAAATAATCATTAGAGCAGATAGAGAGAGAGTGATATATAAAACCAAATGATCGATAACAATGACGCGGAAAGGATGCAGGATTACGCAATGTACTGTATGTGCTGTAGCCAAAGGGCAGTAGGTTAATTCCCGTGTGAAACCTTTATAGCATTAGCTGTTTGATTAAAATACCTGGCGAAGACAGAGGGACAAATGGAGGAGAGAGAGAAGAAAGAAGAGCAAGCGAGGGACAGGGAGGAAGTGGCAGGCTACAGTGGGTGAAAGGGGGGAGTACCAGTGAAAGAATGAGGAAGGAAAAAACAGCAAGAGATGAATTACAACCTTTATGAGGACTGGAATAAAAGTACGTCACTCACTCATTATAACTACTAGAACATGTTTACGTGCTTTAATGTAAAAAAAAACCCCTATATACCCTTTGTCTAAAACGCTCTGTTTTAGCGCCTGTCTCTTTAAGACCCCCTGCACCACCATTGTAGCCGGGACTGACTGCAACGGCACTCTCTACCTATATATAGTATAGTTGTGACATCACTACCATACAGAAGTCCTGACGGCTCGTTTAAAGGGACCATTTCCGAATACGGGCTGTGTGCATATCTCTGTGGACTGAGTGTTTTTGATTCTTTCACAGTATTTATATAGCACCTAGACCTGCTTTATAATAAAGAAAATACTCAATTTTTGGACCTTTAATGTACGGTCAGTTACAAGATTTCATTTATTTCAATCCGCTCTTTGTCTTTTAACCCAATGAAAGATAAGAGAAAATGTATCGACACAGAGATACGAGTGTTGGGTTGAAGGTAAAATATCATACTGCGAGTCAAATAAGGACAATAACTTTCTTTATTTCTCTTTGTGAGACACAACGAGGTCCGTCGGTAATAAGACCCAACAACTCCCTTCTTTGGCTCCCTAAGCTCGCACCTCACTCTGTCCACACTATACCTGCTCAACAATATCGCTCTCACACACACGCACCCACACGCACATGCACACGCACACGCACACACAC
>JAOVVB010277012.1:0-17642 GCA_028570985.1 Heterobranchus longifilis | reverse complement strand
TTTGGTACCACGCACTCTCTCTCTCTCCCTCTCTCTCTCTCTCTCTCTCTCTCTCTCCCTCTCTCTCTCTCTCTCTGCTTCTGCTATGGCTTCCTCTAGCCTTGTGACCAACCGGTGCCTTCCAAGAGTGAAGGTCAGGCAGGAATTTTTAGCTGAGGCAGAGCACAGTGATGAGGTCCAACATGCTATGGTGGCATAGTTGTGTGACTATATTTATCCCAGGGTACACACTATACTGACAGAGCAGCCCTCCCCTTTCCTCCACCAACCTAAAGCACGAGGGGCAGACCACCAGAGTGTAAACACCATTGTTGATCAGTCACTGATTCGGCACACTTCACTTCAGGATTCTTCAAGCACTATAGACATTACAGCAAATCAGTAAAACATCTGATTTTTAGTTAACAGATGCAAACCATCTGATTTAACGGACATTTTACAGGGCACAACTTGTTCGATGAAATTAAATCGACATATCATTTTATCTAAATTCTCCCATGTCAGTTAATTAAACTGGAAATTGGAGGTGAAGAAAGCAACCAGTGTGTATATATGGAGCCCTCTCTGTTGCTCCGGGCGCTGTACGAAGACTCAGACACGACATGTGACTCTGCAAACAAGGAGCCCGGGCACAGTGTGCATTACATCATCGCCATGCTGGAAACACCCTGAGCATGGTGGTGCTCCCTAGAGGACAATGCAAACAGGCTAACAAGTGTGTCTCTCTTGCGCACACACACACACACACACACACAACCATGCCCACATACTACACACATGTATGAAGAATGCAGCTCACTATATGCACCCACAGAGTAAACAACCACTTTTAGCAGCCGTCTGTGAACAGAGTGGGTGGATATTTAGATACCACTGACCTCTTTAACTGGACCAGAAATTCCAATGTCAACACAGACCTTTGGGAGCACTTTGTCGAGCTGCTGGGAGAAACATTGACTCTGCATTTCTGTGAGAGAGTAGTGGGCAATACAGGCTTTGACCATGCAAAACATTCTATTTAATCTAGAGCTGCAAAGATTAATCCATTAGTTGCCATGTATTAAATTAATCGCCAACTATTTTGATAATAGCTTAATCGGTTTGAGTAATTGTTTAAGAAAAAAAAGTAAAATATATTTTTATAAATATGATTATTTTCCACTTTCTTTACTCTTCTATGACAGTAAACTGAATATCTTATATACCTATAACAAGACATTTGACATTTTTCACCATTTTATAGATCAAACAACTTATCGATTCGTCTAGAAAATAATCAACAGATTAATGGACAATGAAAATAATTGTTAGTTGCAGAACTAACTTAATCCTGTCCTCCACCACTGTACAGTATTTATATATTATACTCCTCGGCTTGGTATAAAGGGACACTGTTCTTAGGTGCTCCACCAAAGGTGGGTGTTAATAAAAAAGTTTGCGTCATGTAACGTTATGAGTGGGAAAATGTCGTCTGGTTTAGATCATAAAGTTTTAGGTCAAAAGAAACAACCAGAGTCCCTGTTAACAGCCAGATGTGCCACACTGACTATATTTCCATATTAAAATGAAACAGAATAAATCACTACTAGCGCTTGCATGTAATTTATGACTTCCTATTATGGTAAAAACTGAGATTTCCATGTCTTTTTTTAATTATAAAGCATGTCTAGGTGCTATATAAATACTGTGAAAGTATCAAAACGCTCAATCCACAAAGAAATGTACACAGCCCGTATTCAGAAACTGAAAAAAATAATGTGTTTTTTGAACAATAAACCATGTAAACATGTTCTAGTAGAAACCTAAAATACAAGAATGAATCTAAAAATGAGCATAATATTTCCCCTTTAATTTGAATCCTGGAATGCTGTCTGGAGTTGAAGCTGAACTATTTTTGCTGAAAAATGTATCAAAAGAGGAGGGAACAGCTGGAGCAACATCCTAATACTAATACATTGTCACAAGTTCACAGTTTGAGTGTCCCAAAAAATGTGGGAGAGTGGACAGAGTGAGAGAGTGATTACAGGCCTCTGTGAAAAGCAGATTAAAATGTCAGTCTCAAACTATTGACCATCAGCCCTGTTTTAGCAGCTGACATCATGCTGAAAACTGCCGCCTGCTGTGAGAGAGCGTTCCATTTATATAAGTCCCCGGTAAAAAACGCCGTCTCTACCGGCTAAACGGAAAGGATTTGTCTATGTATAACTTGTATGTAGAGTGAAGGATTGCACTGCACATACGGTTGCTAAAACATGGACTGTTATTTAATATTCCATGTCAAATGTGACACAGAAAACTACTAAACTAAATAGAAAATGAGCATAACAGTATTTCATAACAGAAGCAACTGAAGTGGACAACAACAGTTTGACTACTCATCAGAGGAGCACCGCTGTGCTCGGCTCGCTGCAGATCATCTCCTGCTCTGATTGGCTGATGGCGGACCGGCCTTCAGGCAGTTTGAACAGCAGACCTGATGCTGCTGCTGCACAATGACAGTTCTGTGCTGCTGGTTGTCACTGTTTTATTAGAGCTGGACACACTGACTTATGAGAGACCACTGTCTAAAGGACCTTGACTTTGTTTACCTTGTGGCCACAGTGCAAACAGCATCTGTCAGACAGAAACACACACAGGCACTTATTCAAACCTTATAAGAATTACACTAAGAGATAAATATGTATTTTCTCAATGTCCATACCAGCAGCCAATATGTAATGGAATCCCATGTTGGAATCCAATGTTTTCAGATGAGTTTTTATTAACTACACTGTCTCTGTTGCCATCTTGTGATTCATTACGTAACCGCTCGTGTAAATGGGAGCAGAGAGATGAGATTAGGAGATCACATATTTAATGAAAATGTTAAATGCATAGCCGTGGGTCGCTGCCGATACAGTACAATGAGTGCCTGTGCCTTTATCAGCAAAGTGACCCACTCTCTGAGGATTATGCAACATCATCAGGAGATGGCTCAATGTTTAGTGTGTAGACAAGGACAGCATGTTCTGTGGTATCTCTTTTCATTCAGATTCAATAGATATGCACAAGCTACCACGCTGCCTGAAAGATGCACAACTCACTTCAGATTTTAAGTATCGTTATATGTCAGATATGGCTTGTAATTGGGAAAGCTACACAGCAAGTGTTTCATTGGCTACGGTGCAATTTTCTGGTTTGGCTCCTGCCTATTTTTTCACTTTTCTGTTTGTTTTTCTCCCAAATAGAGTCCATAGTCCATGTCTATGTTACATAAAACCACCATGATCAGATGCAGAGAGGCATCCTATCCCATCCTCGTGGGCCACGATGGGAGCCAGTGGAGCTCTGGACAGAATATGCGCCCAAGCTGAACCTCTACTAATCCTATTACTGTGCCCTCGCACTTACTAAGAGCTATTTAGACTCTGTCAGAGACACACAGACTAAAGTAAAATAAGGCTAGAACAGAAAAGAAAAGCAGCAGAAATAAGATGCTGAATCACCACCAGCAGAACTGATTGTGTAGTACACAGGTTCATCTGAGTAATGGTAACTGTACCACAGTACTGTCACAGTGCCTGTGTATAATGGGCAACTTCTTAGCCAATAACTCTTGCTAGACACTTGGAGTTATGTCCCTGGCTGTTGCTATGAGACAACTAAAAACCTTCTGGAGTGTGGGGTGCTCTGTTGCTAAAAGTATGATGCTTCCAAGTTTGCAGCAACTGGCGTGCTGCAGAACAATAAAATCACGCTCAGCTATGTCTGCAACAAACAACAGCACATCCCGGTCACGGACCACAACAGGAAAAAGAGGCTATAAAGTCAGGTTCCCAGTCGAGCTGCATCCTCAGCCAGTCAGTCAGCTGAGGACAAAAACAACAAGACAACAACAACAAGAGGCAAACTGCTACTCACTGCCGCTCCACGATTTCAGCAAGGATTTGATGCTGATTTCGAAGAAGCCTGAGTCCTGCTGGCTGGCCATGGCTGCAGCTTGCCGTTGAGTGTCCCCCCCCTCTACTTGTGGTTTCCCTCCAGTAGCAGCAGCAGCAGCGGCTGAGCTGGGACCAGCAGGTAGCGCCTGCTGTCACCTCTCTGTGACGCACACAATGCTGAGACCCTGAGAAAACACACTAGCACTGCTTTACCACTCCTCTTGTGTCCTGTCCTTGGCTATCAGCCCTCTCTCTCTCCTTCCCTTCACACACTCTCAACATCTCTCTCTCTCTCTCTCTCTCTCTCTCTCTCTCTAAAGCTGTGGCAGGCAGTGGGCGGCAATGCAAGCTCCCTTTAAATAACTGCGCGGAGGCTGAGAGTGCAGGAAGCAATCCTCTTAGTGGAGTGCAGTTAATAATAACTACTGTTTGTCTGCGTGCGGGGCCTGATAACGATGACAGCGCTGGGCCCGTGCGTCTTTCAGCGTGACTGGGAGCATCTGACAGGCCGCCGCCACTGACAGAGGAGACGGAGAACGCGGGAAGTACGACACATAACAGCGAACATCTGGGAGAGCGGCAGAGAGAAGAAGACACTAAAGTGATCAGCAAGCAGACGGGATTAACTGCACACAACGGATCTGCATGGGAGCAGAGGCTGACTGTTGGCTTTTAACCCTTTCATGTCTTAACTCACTGCACCGACTTGAAACTAGGGCTGTCCTCCATTAAAGAAATCCTTCGACTAACATTCATACAATTTTGTCTACTAACTGATTAGTTGATTTAATCAACAGATTTGTAAATCTGAATTTCTCCACAAAGAATCTGAGGCACCACTTTAAATCTTGTGTTTACTAGAGATGTGCTCATAAGTTTCTTGGAAATAAGTCATTCAGCATGAAAAAAGCATAAAAAATGACGAAAGAAATCTTAGTCGACTATGACCAAAACTATGACCAATTATCAGAGGAATTGACTGAGAGCAGGCAGCCCTACTTTAAACAGTTGTTAAATAAAAAGTTAGTCAATACATTCCTGTAGTTTTTCCACACACCTTTCTTCTTATTATCATTAAATGATCCACCCATTATATTATCATATCATTATATTATCATATTCCCAGTGGTCAAGATGACATATTCAACTTACTGTTGGCTGAAAATCAGTCCAAAAGTATTCATTTTAAAATGATAAATATATAGTATATAATAATTTGTCATCGAGTGACTATTTTTAAGTTTAATACTATGATTATTTAACTACTTGTGTAATAGTTTCAGCACTATCATTATATAACAGTTATCATTAAATCATGCAGCAGCTTTCCCCTCATTACTGTTGTTTGCATAACAGAAAATAAATAAATAAATCAGCAAATGTATTGCAGCGATGCTGAAAATGTGATATAAAACACTTCTGTATTTTCTGTATTTTCAGCCAAACCAGAAGATTTCCCTCTTTTAATGGATGCTGTTTAATGAATCTTTCTACCCTCTGACTAAATGTAAATGAAAATAAACATTCTTGTTGCATTTGCATGTAAGCATTAAATCCAGTCTTCACACACTGTGTAAAAAGCAGATGCATGTCATCAACCATATGGACTATAAAACACATCCTCCAATCCCCCTTACTCTACTGCCTCTCAGCGCTCTTAGTATAATCCTATCAGAACTCTGTCTGTCCATCAAGCGACAGCCACTTGACCTTCATTACGTAATACACTCGCCATCACAGTGTTGCAGTGTTTGGAAAACACACATTTCAGGGGCTCAGGTGTCCTGACTATACCCCAGACAGTACTGCCTGGCTGCTCCTACAGTGTGTTTGTGTATAATCATACCCTCCCTCCCACAGCAGTCACTTTGTTTTTATGTTGGCACCACTAAATAAACTGCCTTGTACAAAAGTGCTGTTGTGACTTGTGCTGTAATTTATGAGTGTTGTGTTTGCAACTTGTTACTCTTCCTGACACACTCATTAATTTTGTCACGCCATAACTGACTCCAGGGAATAGAGTCAGAGAGCTTTATTTTATAAATATGTGAAGAACATGACAATGTGTACACACTTTGCTGAGCGGTTCTGCTGGTTATGCTAATAAAGAATCTGTGGAATCTGCATTACAGGGCAAAGACCGCAAGTTTTCATCACTTTTATCCATAGACTGTATAAAATATGTGATAAATAAATGTGAATTTGAATTTTGAATTTGAAAATATGGACACAGTCTCCATGACGTCACCCATAGTTTTCCGAAGAGCCAAAATGAAGCTCAAAGTGGGCGGCTCTGGCCGTTGCTGTCTTGGCAGTGCCTGACGCCACCTAACTCTGGATAATCCAAAAATGGGCAAAGAGGTGGAGCGTGGATGGAGCTGAGGTGGGCGAATGAAGCCTACAGTCTCTGCTCGCATCCTGTGACGGCACCCACCTGTCACTCAAAGTGTCCCTTAATTATGCTTAACTTTAAGCCTTAATATAATTTAAACAGGTGAGTTGTATAAAAATTCACCCTCCATACAGTTATCATGAACAGGAAAATTAGCTATAGAGACCAAAAGGTTGTTTTTTTTGTACCAGGCTGTAAACATGTTTATTTCTGCAGTAAAGTTGGGCATTTTATCATGGGAGTCTATGGGGATTGACTCTGTTTTGGAGCCAGCCTCAAGTGGCCATTTGAGGAACTGCAGATTTTGACACTTCCGTGTTGGCTTCATTTTTCAGCACCAGAGGTTGTCACTTGCTTTTATTTGTTCTTTTTGACAGAGTAATGTCAGAAGTTGAATATATTGAATGATAAATTGAAGAATAAACACTTTAGGCGGGTCAGTATGTGGACACTGAAAAAGCACTGTGTAGCTAAGCTTGGAAGTTGCTACTGATACTATAGTACATTAAGAGAGCAGCTCCCAGAGCTTACGTAAAGTGGTGCCGACACTAACACAATCCATATGGTGATGATGAAAAGCTCACTCATATTAACACTATTCACACAACTCCACATGTCCCTTCAATTTTTTGTTAGTTCATCTGCAGTCTTTTAACATGCCTATGCCTTAATAACAATTAAGAGAGTAAAAAGCTACACAGGTACAGTAAATCTTCAGATATTGCCAGTATCTTTGCCCTATCAGCAAACATCCTCATACAATGAGCCAATATGAGCATTTTAACTAGATTATACAATATCATTCTGAAGTTTAGAGCACAAACTCTACAATAATCTGATAATGTTCTGATGAAGTTGAGGATTCTGCAAAGTGGCTGTTCTTCGATATGACCTGGGGATGTTCTGAAAGATATATTTCACATATTACATGTACTGTATGCCATCCTGTTTGCAGACAAACTGTGTTTTAGATCTGTACAAAAATCAACACAAACACTGATAAGGAATATGATAGTTGAATTGCAGCAAATTTGACTAATTATGGGCAATTATGGTCACAGCAAACAGAGATCAGCCCAAATAGATTCTTGAAACACTGAAGACACACAGTTCACTCCCTTGACATATCCGTCAGTTTTAATCTGGTCAGCCTGACTTGACCAGTAAGAGGCCCTCTGTATGTTATGTAATTCCCTCGTTGAATAACTGTAGATTTTTTTTCAACAAGGCGGCTAAACAGGAAAAAGTTCAAGTCGAGGCGGACCGATGGAGGAATCTTCCAAACTTCCTATAATTTGAGAAGCAGTAATAACTTGTTTAATGGACCTGTCTCCCAGAGAGATTTAAGGTGACTGTACACTTTCTATGTAAACTGTCGAAGCAGATCAGAAGAATGTGTAATAAATATGCCAGAAAACTTGATGTTTGTATCACACCACATCTTAACAGCCAGGAGTGGATATCATGAAAATATCAGACATAATGCCACTCTGAGGAAACTTTAAAAAAAAAAAACTATATTCAACACCTTATCTGGATATTTCTAAACTTGTCAGCATAACTGCTGCCAAACATTTAGACGTAAAGCACTGACAGTTTGATGGCACACTGGATAGGATCAGTGTCACTTCTTAAACAGGAAACTACTTCAGTAATACTTCCATAATGCATCATTTGCAGGTCTGTTTATTTGTGGCTTCAGAAGCAGCCGCGTTCAGTCTCAAAGCAAAACGTGTAACAGACAAAAAACATCTGAAACGCCTTGCTGATTACATAAAAAAAGATTGTAAACATTTTTCTTTCATTAGGCTTTAGGTGGGTGACAGCGCCGACACATTAAGCACTTATTAAAAGCATTATCAGGCTCTGATGAAGGTTAGGAATGTGAGGTATGTCTGTCCAGTTCAGCCATCTTTGTGGTTATCAAGCTCAAACACTTGACTCCCTCTTACTCTTACTCCGTCCCCCCATGGTGCCCCTAGTTTCTCCATCTTCTCTTTTTTGGTCACACATTCTGGTCATTACTGTTTCCAGACATTTTGGAGATCATAAAGAAAACTGATTTGTCACAATGAGCTCAACATAGGCTAATATAAAAATAGTGTGATGTACTCTGGCACTGTCTGACTCCATTATTAACAAGCCATCAGATTCCTATAGTAGGTGAGTGTGACAAATACAATGGGGAGGTGAGGTATTTCACAAAGTGATGGTAGTAGTAGCTGAAATGCTGGTATTGCCTCTGCAACAGATTTTTCAAAAACAGATTAAAAACAGAATTCTTGAGGCGATTACCAGCTTCACAGAGTCAAAGCAGCACCTACTTTCAAGAATGGTGGGCCTCTTCTTATGGCGCATCTTTTTAAACTTCCCTCTGAAGTCCCTGGGTGGGAATGGATCCAGAGGTAAGCTGGCAATGCGCCCCAGGACAACCTCATCCAGTCCCTCAGAGCAATCCGTCTCACTCTCAGCCATGTCTCTCACAGCACTCTCCTCTAAAGACATGTTGGATGGCAGGGAGCCCACAGCTACTTCTATCATTCTTCCAAAGAAGTCATTTGAAGTTGTGCCAGGTTTTCCCCCCTCTTTCTTTACTGTAGAGTCTATTTTTTCTCTTCCTTTTCCTTCCTTACAAACTTCTTTTGGTCGTGCAGGGCAGAGATGCAGCCAGAGCTGTCAGCTTCGGTCTGCTAATGTGTTTTAACCCCTGCACTTGTCAGGGCAGTTCAGCAAGTTACAGTAACATTCGTGAATTGGGCAGGTATTGGATTACTTAGACGGTCCCTCCTCTTTTCAGCAAAAAGGCAAGAGGCAGAGAAGAGAGGGGCAAAGTCATAACTAAAGTGGGAGGGAGAGGGAAAGAGCGGCCGCTCTGACAGCTACAACATCCCCGCCTACTGTATGCCCACGAGGCATTCCTGAATAAATATCCTGTATTTGTCTTGGAGTCCAAACATCAAAGTCTAAACACACATGGCTTGCTTCTGGCGGCGTTAATGAGGCGCAAACTCATTTCTTAAATAATGGTGTCCTCATTACCAACATAAATGGGGATATTTAAAAGCTGCATAATAACTCCGACAGAGAAACACATCCTCAGCGTGCACTGGTAAAAGTCCTCACTGGTTCCATCAGTTTACTACTCAACATCTGCACATTCCCAGCACTTTCTTCTACATCCAGTCATCTGTGCGGAGGCCCATGATGGTGTCTTCCCACTGCATTATTTCCTGCCGTTTATGGCTGGCGTCATTGAGGAAATGAGTGAAAGGTGTGAAACCATCAAGTAAAGATATAAATCCGGAGAAACATTCACACAGCTTGCAGCGTATGCTCTCTATTCAGTCAACCACTGAACACTAACTGGACACACCTACCACATGAACCAGTTTTTCCAAAGTCTGACCTACATCAGCAATACAAACACCCTGTGTATGTACGTGAAGTCAAGGCGTTTTCTGTTTTAGGAAGAAACCACAGTAACAGGGAACAACCAGCCTATACACTCTTTTTTTTTTTTCCACGTCACTGATGTGTTTTTTTATTCAGTTTGTGTTGCAGAACAGAACTGAACAATGTGGCCACAATTAAAATGCCAAATATTACACGTAAATATGATTGACTTCACAAGTCATACGGAGCTGAAGTTACACGTCAAAAAGAGAAACAGCTGCCCGACAGGGAGCCCCTGGCAACAAGTTTTCCTTCAAACTAATGACACTTGTCATCCACCTGCCAAAGAAAAAGGTAGCCTAAAGAAAACTGTTTCAATGGAATGCTTCTGCAGAAGCACACTTGAGAAAACTGTCAAAGACAACAAAGTGGAGATTCATCATGTTTCTACCGCTCCCGCAGAGTAATGGAGTCTGAATTACAATTAGCTAAGAGTCTGATCGTGACCTACTTAAGAAAACGTCCTGTAGGACAAGAATCATCGTGTTGTTACGGTAAACAACAAGCAAAGCAAAGACATGTCTTCACAACATCTAAAGACGACACGCTTTGTGTTTGGGGTTGAAGGACATAATCCCAAGTCGGTAGACCAACAGTAGGAATCCTATTATATCATACATGCATATCCACCAAAACACAAACAAACCATTAAAGAAAAACAAGACATTCAAATCAAAGTCACACCTGCCTACGCTCTACTCCAGTTACAAATAAGCCTGCTCAGTTTTACAAATGTCTAAATATGCACATTTAAAGTTTTACATTTACACTTTTTCTTTTATTATTGTCCCTCTCTCATGGTTCCATAATGCGTTGTATGCCACTTACTGTTTATTTTTCTGCATATTCATGTTTAGGTTTTTAAAAATAATAATAATACCAATAAAAATCTTACACAATTCGAAACCTGAAAATTCAAAGATTATTACTAACTACCTGGGACATATGCTACTGAGTAATATTGTAATGTAGTATTACTGTAAATGTCATGAGACTAGCAAAGGATGTTGCAGTAATAGTGCACCCTCTAGTGTTGAGTCATCATGTAAACCTCCACAGCTGAAATCAGCCCTGCGGTTGACACACGTGGACACACACATTAAATGTGCACAGTTACTTGCTTGCTGAGTCAATTAATGACATGAATCTGATTAAAGAAAAGTTGCAATCCATCACCATGACACCAGGAGTCGCAGTCATCATTTAGTATGAAATGCATGCGTGCAACTGGGTTTTTATTTATTTCTCTTAAGATAAGATAAGATAAGCCTTTATTGTCTCCCTCAGGAGAAATGTGTCTTGGGCATTCAAGAAAACAAGCTTTACCAATAATAATTGGCCATTCTGTCTATTGACAGATGCAACTGGACCTGATACTCTTCTCAATCTAATGACATGTATTGCAACATTTTGATATGTCATTGTCAACAATAAACAACAACACCTCTCAACTTTGGGAACTCAGGGAACAGCCTCGCATTTCTGTAAATTGTTCTAACACATTTTTTAATTGTTGTTTGAGGAAAGTATATCAACAGGATTTTGCAAAGTATAATGTGAAGATGGTTATTACTTTATAGCAACTTACAAGTTTATTACAAAATATAAAATAGATGTAAAAACTAGTGGCTGGGACGGACGTTTCTCGCTGTTTTGTAGACCATATGATTATCTATGAATTATCTATGATTATCTATTATCTATGGTTTCTAGAGGATGTTTGGCGGATTAATTGATAATGAAAATGGGTGTTAGCTGCAGCCCTATAACCACTAAAGATTTTGGAGAAATGTGTGGGCATGTGCCATGGAGGAGTGTAGAAGTACAGCTATAAAAATGTGCATCTGTAATGTTGCTTTATGAACACAACAGCTGCCATGGTGTGTTTGGGGAGGGTGGGTGAGGGGAATTTTGTGTTAAAAAAAAAACAGAGGGTATTGCAATGCATTACGTAACCTGTAGTATCATTCCTTCATTTAAAAACATAAAATAAAAGCAGATTAGCAATAAAACACCCTAATATGCACTTTGTAAATGAGAATGTATATAAAACTAACAGGGCTGCCCCCTCTTAGTCCAGAAGCTTTTCATGCTGAATGATGATCTCTGGTAAACACAACATTTAAAGTGGTGCTTTTGCATGACTCTTTGTGGAGAAACTCAGTTTTACAGATCTGTCGATTAAATCAACTATACAATTTAGTCGACTAAGAATGTTTGTAATTGAGGACAGCCCTAAAAACTGCAACCGTCCTTGACTGTATCTGCATCCAAGACAAAAATCAACCCGAGCGAATCCATGATCAACAATGTGGAAAACATTGGACAAAAACAATCTACTGATAAATAAGCCTTTATCAGCTACTACTACTTCTATATAAACTTTTGTCAAGTCTGAAAACAAACTGAACCAGTGATAATGTAACTTTCTGTGAGTAAAAATAAAACAATCTACTGTCCCACGTTTGTTTCATCACATGTATCAGAATGTGGAGCAGAGCAGGACTGCCTGGACTGAGAAACGGCACGGCCGCTCAAACACCCTCTGGCTGAGACAGAAGGCTGTTTCCATGGTGAGACACATTTAGATTTGCACAGCAGAACATTATGAATAATTGATAGCTATCAGGCCCTAATGTTAGCACAAACCGGCTGAAGGTTAATTCCAGCGATACTTATGGACTGTTGAATAGCAGCGCACTCATGCAACAAGTAGGCAAACACTTACATAACACACTTACCAACTTCACAGTGAGAAAATATTGGTGTGTGTGAATGTGCCACTGAAGTGCATTTCACTTATCCGTTTTCAGACGCTCAGAGAAAAAGCAACTATTGTGCAGAGTGCTGTTTAAACATTTACAAATCTCTTGAATGCTAAGTGGAAGGACTTTACATAATAACAACCTAATACCACATGGGATCAATGGTGTCAACCTTTTACAACTTTAACAGGTCAGACATGCCACAGCCTCCTGATCTTTGCCATATGATCCACACGCCTCCACATCTGACACATTCACTTCACATAACAGGTATACAACGGACAAAAAGCCAGCACCCACACACGGTGAATAATTATTCAGCGGGTCACCTGTTCTCTACACAGTTCTGGGTCTCACATAAGGACCATTCAAGGGCTGCAAACAAGTCCACAATCTGCACCTGTTCCCTGCTCTGCCTGCCTATTATCAACCTGCGGAGGGGGGGTGCAGCCACCGTGGCCTCTGAAAACAAGAGACCAGGTGAGGTGAACACCGTGCAGATCCAGTTACAGCCAGGTGATTATGTTCTTATGCATTGTGCATCAACAGGACTGCCTAGCTTTTGAGTGGGGAAACTATTTATTGCTTCTGATGGATAGTTGAGCATTTGCCCAATGTCACTGACTAATTTTAAAGTATGTGTTCATTATTCGATAACTCATTTTGGCAGGTGGATAGCCCAGGGCCAGGGGTTTATCTGACTAACTCAGAAGGGATCATAAATATAAAAAATGAAAGACATGTTAAGTTGTTAAAGCCTTCATTATATCCACTGCCTACAGGCATGCACAGACTCTCTCACGAGGGAGGGTTGGAAATCTTTAAAAGTACTCTTCTTCTTTGCTAATGGCATCTCGATAATCCCTGAGCCATCCCCTCTTGGAGGTGGTTCAATTTGAAACTGTTTTTAAAAATGTATTTCTGGTGACTATTAATGGCAGCCTACAAGTAGGCTGTGTTTTATTGATTACACTACTTGCCAGCTTAAAAAAAATAATATTTGATCTCTAAATAAAAAGGAGTGCTGCCACTGAATTCTGAATTCAAATGCTCTATCTCAATTGAGTATTATCGATATCAGTATTGACAGTATTATCGATATCAGCATTGACAGTATTATCGATATCAGTATTGACAGTAGGGATGGTATTATTTTTGAATAAAGTCTGACAGAGTTTTATGCGAGAGACAGTTTTGGTTGTCATTAATATGCACAGTGGCAATATATCAAGTCATTTCAAGTCAACATTATTTATGGGGCGCTTCTGCACAAACAAGTTTGTTTTGTTTGTGTTGCAGAAATAGTACCAAACAAAACACCAGTGTCAACTAAATCTGTGTGCAGAATGAAGCTGTTAAATCCTCATTTATACATCTGCACGTCAGAGTTTGAGAATCTCTCCATGTAAATAAAACTGACACGGTGACATTCTTGTGATGGTGGATCTGAAGAGATCCCCAAATAGACACAGTTCGTCAAACTTCTGACTGAGTTATATAATACATGCAAGTTAGTGAACTGCTTGATTTTTGTGTCTGTCGTGCTCTTCTATTTATTGTTGTTTAATGCAAAGTTCATTCGAATTGAAAGGAGACAGAAATGTTTTGGAAAAGAAATTGTATTTGACATAGGCCTACTGTCAAAACTGTAACCACTGTGTTATATCTACTTGCTTTTATGTTTATCTTCCTAGGGATTCAATATATCTTTGATGTGTTGATTTAGAGAAAGAAAGCAGAGGGTCACCACTGACATCTACTGCAAAGTGCACATATAAAAAGTCCACCATGTTGCTCTAACAAGAGAAATAGGGAAAGTAAGCATCATCAAATGTCCATCAAGGTTCACCCATGGATGTATAATAACAGGGGGGTGGATTATATCCCAGCATGCATTAGGATAGAGGGTATGTGCTTTTTTTTCCAGCTGAAGGAAGCAGGGTCATGTCTAGAAGGTAACCATAGATTTACAATAAAACGACGAAAAAGGGCAAAAACTCTCGCGAGACTCATTTACCGATCACCTAACCCTGACCATACCATTCGATATTAATGCCTAACCTTACCCATGTAACCTTAACTATTCGGGTTTAATGGCTAACCATACTCATCTCGCAAATCTAGGGTTACCTTCTAGCCACTAGGCTTTAGGAGGTTGTTGAGGGGAAACAATGCATTTTAAGGACTTTAGCTACATTTGCAGACAATAGATGGAGCTACTTGATGATTGTGCTGCAAACTGTTTGGATCAACAAATTCACCAAAATATTTTTTCATAGGGATTTTTTCCCCAACGCAACACGCGTAGCCTACTTTTACGGACAATTAGCTAAAAGAGACCATTTTATTCAGTGCAGTATGCAATGTTTACAGTAAAACACTGTATGCTTAAATATTAACTTCACTGTAACTCTCATTTTTAGACTGCGGGTGTCACACAAATGGACTTTGAAACATACTGCTATATAAAGAGCGAGAGTTTGGTTTCTTTTAGAAAACAACGAAATTTGGCGACATTTCCCCCCCAGTGTTACAACTTATCTCCATCAAAGACTTGTCGCTCGGTTTTGTTTTGGCCTAAAACCCCTCAAAACGCGATTTAACAAGACGCCAACTCCCAGTTTAGAGCAATTATAGCGACCAGAGCATAATTTCAAGGTTATGAAAGGCCTCATGTTACTGAAAAACCACAGGGAGAAAAAGAAACAGTTTTGTTGTAGACTCAACACTACAGTTACTGCGCCGAAATGATGCAGTGCAGAAAAAGTAGAAACTTCAACAGATTTGTCAACGTTTGAAAAGATGATAAATACCTTCGGCTGCAGCAGGTGCGTTTGTTTTGCTTACTCCATCTCCACTTGAGAAGTTTGAGCCTCAGCGTCCCTGCAGGCGATCCACTTGTTGTGGCGCCTCGTCTCCTCCATCAGCTCTGCACAGAGACTCCGCCCCCAGCAGCAGCCTGCGCCTCCTGTCCTCCTGAATAATGAAACACATGCAAAGCATTGGCTTTCTTCAGTCTGCACGATGACCTGGCTCAGGGCACACATACACATCTGCGGCCCTGCGCTTAGTTTCAACAATAACCCAGCAGAGGCTGCAGCAACAATCATGATACGTGGCAACTAATTCCACATGCATTGTTTTGCATGTAAATGTATCGCAAAATGTATTTACAACTGCTTTTTATTTTGTATTTTTTTGTAAACAGCTAGTTTATATTTCTTAAAGTGCATTGGACAATATCCCTGTTGTTTTAATTGTATTTATTGGGTTTTACAGAAATAACGCAACAGATACAGTCTGTTTATATATATATATATTTATGTATACACACACACAAAAAAAAAACAGACCGTAAAAAAAAAGAAAAGGAAAAAAAAGATTCTTATGTAGCTGCTGTTTTATTGATATTATTTTGGATTTGCACTATAATGTCTCTTATTGTCTTTGATATATATTTTTTTCTACATTATCTCGTTCATCTCTTCATTAACTTGTTTTCTGGCTTTTTATTTTGTGTACCGTACTGCCCTTGATAGACACTACTAATCTTGTTGTATTGTGCTCTGCTCGATAATGACAATAACATTTAATTGAAATGAATTGAATTGAGAAACATTACATTATGCATCACAATAATCTCTCCTTCAAGCACTCGGCAGACACCTCAGTTGATGATATTCAAGATACTTTATAAATTGTCCCCATATTCTAAAAAAGCTCTGTATTTTCCCCTTGGTGGCATACGTCAGATTCTCCATGGCTAGACAGAAAGATTTTTAAATCAATGTCCAACTGTAGGTGTCTGACAATATCCATATATAATGTATTTTTATACATGCACACAGAATGGACCAAACGCCACAGCATTTATGGCCTAGGCTTGTTTTCAACATTTTTACACAAATATATGACTCAGCAGGAAAAAAACATTAAACCAATACAAAACACAAACAATGTTACAATAAAGAAGCGTAAAAACACACAATCCCTCTTTAAAATCCTTCTTGAATGTTTGTCCACGTACCAAGTTATAAGCTACTGCACGGAATTGGGGGACTTAATCAGCATCTTGGCTTGTCTACAATTTCTACACTTTTGTTTTTGTTTTTCCTAGAACACATTTGCTTAATGGTTGCACAACAAATCAATCATGAAATTTGTGCCACCATAGCTTTGTATCAAACAATACAACATGAAAGAGTTACATAGCTGCAAATGCAAAGGAAGTAAACAAATACAGTAGGATGTGTATTGTATTGATGTGCAGAGTGAGTGTGACCGCTGCTTTGAACTTTCAGTGAAATTAATTTAATGAGGATCCAGCAGATGGCGTCAAAGAACATGATAAGAGAGGAAATATCTTTGAAGAAAAAGGGGGCGAAGATCAGCATCACTGACATGTATGTTTGGAGAATAATAAACCTGAGAAGAGAAGGAGAGAATGACTTTCAAAGAGATGGCCAAAAAAATATAAGTGCACATAATATAACTTGATGTTTTCTTTTGTTTACAATGGAGCTTCAAACACCCACACTTCTTAAGAAAATACCATTCACAAACATCTCTCTGTGCTGCAATAGATGTGTCAGCAGTAAATAAATAAGGTCTGTGTTGCTTTTTGAAAAAGATCTTCGTAATGTGTGAAGTCAAACCGTTGCAGAGACACAGCTGTTGTTGATGAGAGCAGATATGCCCTGACAAGGCTGGTGCACAGTTCAATGGCTGACCATCAACCTCTCAGACATCACTGTTCTCGCACTCAGGGAGAGCATGCTACTGATTCAAGATGATTGCATGCCCAAGAGCTCCGTCCAACAAAATTGCTTTGTCAACTGTATGCACGCAGGGCTGGTCACGATGACAGCAGCGCTCGACAGTGCTGGTGAGTTATAGAGCATCAGGTGCACGACAAGACAAAACAAGAAAACAACACTGTCCTCCACAAAACCACTCCAGAGGACCTTTGTACAAGCAGCAATAAGGAGCAGAAGGGATGACGTCTTTTTGTAGGCCAAGCCAGAAGTTAACGTCACCATGGGTTCCCTCGTCAAAAAGCCTATGGGATTTTTACATTGGATTTTGGATCATTGCAGAAAATAATCTCTGTGG
>JAOVVB010277003.1:0-17642 GCA_028570985.1 Heterobranchus longifilis | reverse complement strand
GTCAACAAGCTGAATATCGGTGGTTGTATCGGTGCATCCCTACTCTGAACCCCAAAATCCGCCATTTAAAAAGCATGTTTTCTTTAAACAGGGTTCCCACACGGTCTTAAACATCAAATTCAAGGACTTTCCAGGCCCAATTCCCTCAAATTCAAGGACCCAATACACATAGTTTGAGACACAGATCAAGATTAATTACTGTTTAGTTAAAAAAAAAAAAACCTCAAAAGACCTTAATTTCTATTCTTGCACAAAATATATAAATTCAAGCACTTTGTGTCTATTTTCAAAAACTTTCAAGGCCTTGAGTTTTTCCCCCTCAAAGTCACAAACTTTGAAGGACTTTAAGCACCCGTGGGAGCCATGTATAAAAAGAATCACCAAAATTACACTATTTATCATACTGTAAAAACAGACATTATTGTCAGATTTTCAACTTTCCTACAGTCCTTGAATGCATCAAGTCTGAGAACACTTACTTACATCAGGAAAAGTAACCAAATCTAAGCTTATAATAGTTATATTTCATCAAAATCAATTTATTCTGCATGTCTACATTTAACATAAAACAAACAATAATAAACCTAATCAGATCCTGTAAAAAACATGAAACTCTGCGTCTCTCAGTGCAGCTGTGAAGCCATGAATGACTCGACTGAGACCAACTGTCACGAGACAAAAATTAATTGTATTTCGACTGAACTGCAGGCAGTTTACACAAAGCAGAGCAGAGAGGAGACGACGAGTTATAAGAATGTAAATTGTTCTATATGTATACATGTGGAGCCATTATTGGTAACACTTGTGGGCACTTGGAAAAATGTTGTAGATTCCATTTTTTGCATTTTCTGTCAAATAAATGATAAAAAAAATTCAACTTGTGTTTTTTTCATGGCATTATAACAATGTTAAAATGCCATGACTGTGCTGTTTCCACAGAGGTGCAGGTCTTTTATATTGCAGTGAAAAACGAGGCCACAGTGAGTAAAAATGTGACAGGAGCAAAAACAAACTGCTCAGAAACTGCTCGGGGTTCAGAGGGTTAAACTGGAAACTTATATATATGAAGATGATAGTATAATAATATGCATCTGTCAGAGGACAGTGTGACACATTATCCCACTATTGGCCTGAACACTTTTACAAAACTGGACAAATTCAAATATTTGAATCGACTTATAGTTGTATTACTTACCCTGTGTTTTCCCTTGAATAATTAACTGTACTGTATTAAACCTGTACTGAAACTAAAGGAATGATTTGCTAATAAATCCTGATAATCAATAAAGAAACAGTCCCAAAATATTAAACCTCTGGAGCTCTGACAGCTAAATTATTTCCAACTATCTACTGCCATCTGGTGGCCGTCTGCTGTTACTACACACTGAGGGAAACTGCAGAGTATAGTGGTATAGGTATTAAGCAATGCCTCATGATGCACAATACAATGATCCCATGAAGTATCTATATGTTTTTCTTTTCATCAACCAACAGTTGTGTTTGTAGTCCATCTGTCTTAGTTTATGCTGATTTTTTTATCTTAATATACCAAACTGATTTGAACTCATTGTGAGCCATTCTAAACCAAACACCATGGACAAGGTTTTCTACAGACATCTGACAATGACGCTCGTCACACATGCCTGCACACAGTGGGTGATAGTTTATCTTCTATCTACAGCAAATGGACGTTGCAATTTCAACCACAAACTAAAATTGCACCACAGTGTCCTAATTTAAGAGCTGTGATCACAAAATGACTCGTGTGACGATGACGCATGCTGTCACTATCTGAGATGTCTCCTTGTGAGAGAACTCAGAGAAATGAGGGTCTGTCGAGACTCAAGACTGAAAATATGATTGAGCTTAAAGATGTAACAGTGTAATAACTGAAACATTACGTTTTGCATCTTATTTTAGAACAATGTTTTATTCTATTTTATTCTAATGTTAATTAATGTGTATATAGTTCTGGCTGATCAGTCCAGAATAAATCCTGTTTTAAAAAAAAAGATTAATTAAACACCTGGAAGCTCAGGGTGCTTTCACACCTGACTCGTTTGGTCTGGACTTTCAGACCTTTCAGTTTGCTCGGAATCAAAATTACAGGTGTGATTTTTGAGACCGAGACCGATTTTAGAGATTTCACAGATTACTGATATTGCAGGCGATATAGTGAATTTTTTAAATGTTTTATGTTATGAAAATACAGCTTTTCTATGTCGATTTTACATCAATACTGCACCGATGTGACAATGCAAAGGTACATAGAACGGCTGCTTTCCTAAACAAATACATTTATTAAAGATTATTGAAAAATATTACATATTAAACACACAATGTATTACATTGTCAAACAATTCTAGAAATGAATACTGAGAAGGAAAAAAAAGAATAAATAGCTAAATAGTACTGTATGTTTAGTATCAGTCAATTGTTGACCATTTAAATAAAGAACTACATAATGCCACCATTTCTAAATCACCTCAAGCATCATTTTCTGCATTATATCTTCTGTAAAAAAGGTTTCCATATCGGCACATATCGGACAACATATACCAATAGATACTGATATGTCAGAGACAGGCCAATATCGGCCGATATTATCGGCAGACCGATATATCGGAATACGTTTAATTCATTACAAATAGTAATGTTGCATTGAAAGTGTCAAATTGCCCATCTTGCCACCCTGTGTTTATTTGTCTGTTGTCCGTGAAGAGGAAAACGTGTTTGTAAATTCAGGTCCTTCCTGGGATCTGAAATGGGATTTGTAACACAGTAGCCCTGTTGGGAAGGCCATGTTAATCAAATTGGGTACACTGCAGTATAGTTAATGGTTTCCGAGACAAGATAGTACCATATTGCACATAAAATATTCACTGCACCTTCTGCGAGGCTTGAATAAAGATTTCATTTTGAGCCCAAATGGTTTGGGAAAGAAAGTTGCTTTGAAATTGACTGTCTGGTGCATTGGAGTTTTGTCTTCTACTTTATTACGTGCGGTTCTATCTTTGTGCCATTTTCAAAATGGATTATGGTCAAGGATTTGTTTAATTTGGATGATACAAGATCAGTGTCAGTGTTTGAGATTTTTGTCAGCTTTGGGACAATATCTCACTGTTATATCTGACAGTTGGTATTGGTGGTACAAGCTTGTTGCTAATTTGGTCAGATTTTTGCAGATTAATGGAAATTGCGTTTTAGTAGTGTGCATTATTCAGCCCCTTTGTTTTTCTCGGTGCTGCTTGCATTCGTATAGGTCAGACTGTACAGACGTTCCTTCCTTCAGAAGGACCAGAAGTACAAAGTTCCAGTAAAATCTGCTCAGCAACATACAGTATAATGGAAATCAGTGGGAGGAAAAGACCTTGATAATAGTGTAATTGCAAGATAGCTCAGCATATGTTGCTCATGACATGGTGGCTATGGACTGGAGGCAACTTTAAAGCAGTCAAGGAAACTTGGCCCCAATGCCAGATACCACTACAGTCATTAGCTCTCCTTTGGGATCTCCCCATTGCCAAGACCACAAAAACACACAGTTTGCTAATTTAGTCTCTCCATCATGTGCTCCTCCTAGATCCTTTCTCCTCCTCCTTCTCGCTTGCCTCCTCTAGACTCAGTCTGTTAAGAATCTGTTTGGAATTGGCCTTTTTAATCCCTTTTAAGTACTCTTTTTGTTTAATGGTCTGCCACTCCGGAAGTGGGATGCTAGTTTTCTGTGGCCTGTTACCTTTGATGTCAACATTTTTTGAGAGAGGTTACATTGCAATGGGCCTCACTGGAGTTAATAGATTTGGGGCCCGAAGGCACATGAAGATGATTATATTGTAAAGAACCAAACAGTGTTTTAATTGGTGTTTTCTTTGAGGATACAGGCCCCTCAGATTTTACTGCCAGTTTCACCTATGACTTCCTATTAATTCACAGCGGTGTCTGGTTTGGAGTCCATTACAAAGCAAATTGCTTGTTCTAAGTTGGTAGAATGGTTTTGATTTTAGGACAGTGGCTTGTCATAAAGCACGTTTGTGAGAGTGTATTTGATCCTGTTTACCTCTTGATGCAAATATTCATCAACAACAGTGTTCTCGAGTAACAGTAGTCATTATAGGCAGAAATACCCTGTGCATATCAGTGCTGTTGTAGCAGCTTCCGAACATCAAACCAAGGTAAATGTCACCTTTCAGACCACCTGTTGATTTTTCAGGCTTCATTTTTTTTAATGTGAAGTCCAACGTGAAAACGCATGCAGACAGGGCACTCAAGTAGATTTGGCCATGACAGTCCACACTGCATATTATTTAGTCACATGTCATCAATTGGTTCTTCTTACCAGCAGAAGTAAATGGGGGTCAATATGGGTGAAATTTGATTACAGTGCATCCCACGTTTTTTGCCTGTCTTTTTTTTTTGTGTGTTGAAGTTTTATTGATGATGAAGCACAGCTAAACTTAAAGCTATTTCAAATCCATTTGGTGGACTTGAAACACTTGAGGACACGTCTGCATTTTTCCACCAAGATTTAATTCTCTTTTTCGGTCTACTGCCTGCCTCTTTTTTTCCGCCTCACTGTTTTGAATAAAATATAGCCTACTGCTTTATACCGTCGCTTCTGTCCAGGGAGTATTTTCAGTCTGTATCTTTTCGTGATGTGACCCACAGAAACAGCATCTCTGACTCAGCTTTAATTGCTGTGTGTGACTGTGTGTTGGATAATGCCTCTGAAGGCCCCCCAACTTGGGCTTCCCACTCCGTGAGCTCGGCCGCTGGGGGCAGCTGCCAGACAGTTGTCTGTCTGTCGTGGGTGACTCAGTGTTAATCACACTAACATGCATTGCCGCGCACTCTTTGAGGCCGATAACAGTTTCAGCTGTTTATTCCTCCAACCCCCAACACACACGAGCCGTGTACACACAAACAGATATGCAACCACCAGTTGGCAGGGCTTTTCGTAGTTTGTTTGGCAGCACGGAGACAGAAGCCACTCATGCACCTGGCTGGACGGGAATCACCAGTCCTGTTGTTGACCTGAGGGTCAAACTGCCCTGGTTAGAGCTGTGTGATATGTCCAAAATCTTCTATCCCAATACAGGTCGTTTCATATCTCAATGACAATATATATCACGATATAGTATGTTTTCTGGTAATTTAATAAATAAATAGTCTATATGAAATAAAGCTTTTTATAATCCTGTGCGAATTGACAAATGAAAAGTACTGAGCATTTTAAGAACTTGTGTGCAAAATGAACAGTTTCAAGTGAAACTATAGAGGAAAAAAATTTTATTTTTTTCCAGTTATACACTGACTCTGTTTACATGCATGCGCACAATTAGTGTGATGTAAAAACCAAACAAGCAATCTTCAAATGATATTCACTCAAAATATTTCACATCAGACTTTTCTGAGAAATTTGAGTTAGTGTGTTCTTATTATCAATTTAGAAGACTTAATTGTGTATCACAATATCTCGATATAATGATTTCATCATGATATGATTACATTGAAAGACAATAAATTATCATATTGAATTATTGCCCTGGTTTAATTAATTAATCAATAATTATCCTGTATGGCATGCTGACAGCAATGATAAGATTGATTTTTCAGATTCGTCATGAGTCAAAGAGAATAGTTTGATCATTAAAACGTGGAGGAGCAAAGGATTGGTGCAACTCTTACGCCGGCAGTTTTCATTTACATGGATGCCTGTTTGCCTTTTTGATAACAACTGCATCTGCACCAAAGTCCCCTTTTTTTTTAAAAAGGTGACGTTTCTGTGTTCTTTTCAAATGCAGCATGTCTTACAGCTCAAGAGTGAACATGTGGCCACTTTATTTTTTATCATCATCAAGGTCTAATGAGAAGCAACTGAGGATAAGAACGTGTTACTGATTTTCTGCCTTGCAGAATTTTGAAGTCTGAAATATCATTTTTAAAGAGGCAATTTGTGATTAGGAGAACCTCATTTAGATTTCAGGAAGATACAGTGAAAGATAAAAGGATTGTTCATCACGTAGAGGACCCGTATACACAAACTAATGGTGTGTGCGTGTGTGTGTGTTAGAGAGAGAGAGAGAGAGAGAGAGAGAGAGAGCATTAAGCACTGCACCCTGTTGCCTCAGCTGTGGTGGTGACTGGTACATGCTGTCTCTGCAGTTTCTGTGAGTTTTTTGGGTGTTTTGACATGGAAAAAGTGATTTGTTGCCAGGGGTCAGACAACAGCAATTTGGTTACAAAGCAGGATTTTGTTTTGTTTGTAGGAATTCATATGGTTCTGTGCAGCACCACAGTGATGCTAGAGTTAGCAGGTTAACCTGCTTGCCGAATTTCCTTCAGGGGGTGGACTCAATTGTCCTGCAATAAATACTTCCTTTGTAAAGCTTATAATGCCCAGTTTGTATTGAGCCTGTCCGTGAGGTGTTGATGAAGCTAATCATATTTTTGAAGCAGTAGTTTCTGCAGTTGTGTTATTGTTTATGTGGGTTTAGTTGGGCAGCTGACAGTGCAGATTCCTGTAATCTGTCTTGTGTTTTCTAATGCATTCCCTCTCTGTGATACAGTTAAATATTGCAGCTGACATCGCAGAGATTCCTTCCCTGTTGTCTGTATTCTTTCTCTTTCAGCTGCCCTCAGGGGTTTTACCATGTGGAATTTCTACTGTTATGTGAAGACTTCCCCCAATAAACAATAACCACAGGTGGTTGGGCAGTTATTTGTCCAAATAGAAAAAGGAGCTTTTGATGGACAGTTGTTTCTCCAAACAAAAGCTGTTTTTTATTGGTTACTGAAAAAAAATTGTAATCATAAAGTTTTATCTCAGAAAAAGCTAGCTTTTGAGCAGCTTAAACAGCTTTTTTCAACAAGGAGTAATCTAGCTGTTTCTTGTGGGCTATCAGAAATGGAAATGTTCATATGAGTCAGAATTAACCACAGGCTGTTCTTTGACAGCAGCATTAGTTAAATACTAAGGGCCAGGCTCGCTTTTGCCCTACAATCTTCTCTCACCCTTTGGTCTCTTAAATGTGTGCCAGCTACTTTGGCTTCAGAAAGAAGTAATCATCTAACCGGCAAAAGGATGTACTTCATGTTACTAATGTGGGTGACAAAGCTTTCTTTTTAAGAACTTTGTTTAGTGCAGTCTTCTAACATCACCGATGGAAAGCACTAAACCGGGTGCAGGATCACAGTGAACTCTTTCACTGACATACACATGGTGGCCGACCATCCCCTCAGACATTAACAAACACTACTCAGCACAGAGTCTGCCCGCAGGTACGAGTGTCAAACGGCCTACGTTAGCCTGGTTGTTCTCCGTGAACAGCTGGGTGGCAGCCTCTTCCTCTCTAGCCATATCTACCGCAGCCATTTTGAGACACGCACCCTCCTCGTCCTGTGGCTTGTAAGGGAACTTAAAGAAAACTCCCTCGCTGTGTTCTTCCGTCGTGGGTGGAAGTTTCAACATTTTCTTTTATTAGGGAAACTGCTCCAGGTGAATTAGGAATGCATGGTGCAGTACTGGTGAAGTTTCTGGATGAAACCTTTGTATTGTAACAACAGTAGAGGAAGCATTTAGTCAATGAAAGGCAGTGCTCATGTACTTAACAATCTCCACACTAAAGCATAGAGACAGGCTTTTGTTGACTAAAAAAAGACAAACTGTCATTTTCATAAATTTTATGTCACAAAATTAAAAGTTTGGAGTGCTGCTGAGCCAAGACAGACAGACAGACAGGCAGACAGACAGACAAGATGCACACAGCCAACCACAGTATGTCTAGACCACAGATTACACACAGTATGTGACCTGTGCAGGACAGGAATACAGACTCCACGTTATGCCACACACACACACATACACACGCAGATAGAGAGCGACAGACAGCAAGAGAGGCAAGTAACCTCAAGATACATTAACATCCTTTGATTAACCATAATAACTAGTGCTCAGACCAGAACCACTGACTCCTTTATCATCAGCTCATGGTTTTCCTTTTGGAAAACACGAAGCACTGAAAAAAAAACTGCAGCTATGAAGCTCGACTTTGCTTTTAGTTTGCCACTTGAGCTTTTAAGTCTAAGTTTTCTATGACAAATAGATCTTTAAATCACTTAAAACACCTCTTGGGTTATATCTAGGTTACCATCCCATGCCCTTCTTGTAGCTTTAATTAAAAGAAAACTGTGCTGACAATTGTGTAATGGCGTTTTGGCCCATGTTTGCTATTTTTGCTCCCAGTCATGTTTGTCTAGATTTCCATGTCCAGACAGTTATGGCAGGATTTAAGATGGTGGAGAAAAGAATGCACCTGATCTACAAAGGAGACCATTGAGTGCACAGACCTACGCGGCTATCAAAGCACTGTGCAGCCAGCAGGCAACGATTAACAGGGCGTAGCTCAAACCACATCTTTCACTTGCACACACACGCACACACGCACACGCACACACACACACATGCACGCCCACAAACCTCAGGTGTATCCACATTAGACACTCCCTGTCTTTCCTTCTGAAAAGCAAAATATGGGCTCTCGGAGAAAGCAGTGAACCTGGTGGCCATTCTCACTGTTTTCTGTTTGCAGAGACTTCTACAACAAACATTAGGCTCTGGCTACATTTAACTTTCACATCCCATGACTAAAGACTTCTAAGAAGAAAAGCTATGGAGCTCATCAATTTCTGATCACATTTGCATCAAAATTTCCCTTTGGTGGCCAAACAATCCTAAAAGGTGTTAAGTCTGCCTATAATGTATAACACTGGAAAACATAAATGATTAAGTGTTTTTGAAAAGGAATTAAGGCATGATCATTTTTGTTGCAGTGGCTAACAATTGTGTTCTTAAAACTTTTATGCACACAACAATCAAAGTCACATGTCAACAATACGACCTACTACTATTTTATCTTATTTTATCAGCAGCAAGTGACTTATCTGTCTCACTCGGTGCAGTTAACATTTTTCACATTGATCGCAGATTTTCGAGTTTCTGTAGGTTGACCTAAGAATCTTTACAGCTGCTTTGATCTCATCCACGCTTGTCTTCATTCTCCTATCACTGTTTTTCATGGATGTAGCTATGCACAAAGATGACGTCCCCTTGTTTAATCCCACCTTCAAAGCTGTGATTGTTCGACTGTTTCTCCAACCAGTTGAAATAACTGTTAGATATGGCATAACTCCAGATCTATTTCAATCACTGAATTTTGTTGTTGAAATTAGACTTATGTGATCAGAATTTCAGATTCTCTTTGTGCTGATTTTTTTTTCTGGAGATATTTTTTGTAGTGGCGCAACTGGTAATAATAAATATACAGTGGCTTGAGGATTTTACTGTACCTAAAACTATTGTATGGCTCATTTAAGTGTTGATGAATGTAGTTTCTCTTATAGCAATTGTTTTCATTTGAACAATAATTGGCATCCCATTGTCCTTTTTTGATGATATTCAGACAGTAACACATGTAGGAGAGCTACTGGTCAAATCTGGCACTCTTCTTGCCCAGTGGCTTCTTCTGACTAGGAGGAATTTGGAGAAATGGTCACTAGAGGCCTACTGCCTGACCACTCCCCATTACCTTAATTTGGCTCCCATACACTCCGCATCGATGGTGCCTGTGACCTTGAAGTGTGTGCACAGCAACGGACAAGAAGCCAAACAAACACATGAGGACTCGATGGAAGCAGGGGGGTGCTGTCATCTACAGCACACTAACACACCAGTCATAGTCCCCCCTCCTTATCCCACCCCCCCCGCATCCATGCGCAAATAGTTTTCTTCAAAGAGGAGGAAAAACAGTTTATCAGTTTAACATGCCAGGGTGTTTTAGGGTCTTTGAAGGGGTGATAGTGGCTGTCATGGCAGTTCATTGGCTGGAGAGGTCAGCAGGCCACTGGTTTTTCTAATTACACCGTGACCTGCCTGGGCAGACACATTCCTCCTGTCTGCTTTTCCGCTTTGCTTTCATACCTTTAACATCCTTTGTCTGTGATCTAAATGAGCACTTCAAGTGCCCCTTTTTTATGCTGTCACCCATAGGATGTACAAAGTCCTAGCTCTTCATTGCCTTACTTCTCTGTAGTTGACTTTGATATTTTTTCCAAGAATTCCGAGGGTTGTGTTTCTCATCTATCGCCATTCTCTCTATGCAGACACCAGCCCATGCTGTCACAGAGTCTGACTCTCAGTAAAGTCTGTGTGGGAGTCTGTGGAGACCACTGTTCAGTCTTGGGCTTCGGGGCCCCTTTCTCTCTCCTCTGTGCTACTCTGCTCGGCGCTACTCTGTTCTGCATTTCTGAACACAGAGACTCTTTTTTTTTTGGTAATTGTGCCTGCAGATGAATGTCTTGCCATCTTTAGCTCAGGAGGGTTTGAGACAGGATGAACTAATGACCTCGGTTCCTTTGTGCCCGGCCTCAAAGGAACAGGGGGATAGTGCTTATTCCGAAGCCATTTGTGCAGAGTGCTCCCTCCTCATATTTATATCTCTATTATTTTAAAGGTGGCATTTCAAGATCATTCTTTATTTGAAGACTCTGTTGGTGAAGCTTACTAATGCCTGACAACAGTGGGTTAGAGCAGGACACAAATTGGGGTGCTTTCTGCTGGAGTTGTGTAACTTTTTCTGACATTATTAATCACAAAATTAACAAATTAATATATCATCCACTTGCTAATGGTTGAAAAAGTTCTTAACCCTCTAAGTGCATGAAATGAGGCGCATGTGATTGATGCTGAACTCACACGGAGTCAGATTTTCGAAGATGGCACAAAGCTGCAAGATTTTCCCTGCTCCTTGTTTGCTTATGGGATCAGGCTCTTTGGAAGGATTGGACAGCCTTTGTGCCACATCCTCGCCCATTTAACGTTACTGAACAGGCTGTTGTCCAGAGGTTAGTGGTGTTCTCATGACCTCACCTGGCCCCAGCAGAAGCTCTGCCTAATGATCTGTGCTAATGGCAATCAAAATCTGTTGTTAAACCAGATCCCCATGGCAACATAGGACTCCGGACCACATTGCACTTCTGCCTGGAAATAAATTCCACTTTTGTCTCAGAGCTGCTTTATCCATATTGTTATCAGATAGGAGTCAACACTTGGAAGTGGAAAGCTCCAAGGTTGAGAGAAATCAGAGAATGTGGGGCAGCTGAAAACAACATCTCCACTTTAAAGCACAGCGGCCCCAGAGCTGTGTTCACAGTGTTAAAATGATTGATCATACTATGGACAAGTGTGCTCGGTAATCCATCATCCATCTGTCCTTTGCTTGGACTGTCACTGTACCAGCTGTTTGTAGAGGACATTGATGTCATTAACCCCTTGTAAAACCCACGTGAGACATTTTATGGTTTCACTGTAGTAACATCAATGCTGATGATGCTCAAAAACAATAAAAAGAGACTATGCAGCAGTGCCTTTTTATTCCAAATCAAGACTTTGTCATTGAGTTCATTTATGATCCTTATGTGCCTAGTTGTGCCTGTTGATCAGAGATACTACCATACTACTATAAGAAACATAGAAACTAGGGATGCACCGATTGTGAAATTATGGGCCGATACCAATACGATGTTTAAAATAACAATTTGACCGATACCAATGTTTTTATGTTGTTTATTTAGTTTTTGTTGTGATTTATTCCTCCCTTTTTGCCAGGGAAGCAAAGACATCTCTATTATAAAAAAAAAAAAAAACTGAACTGTTTTCAAGTCATTCAACATTTCATTACACTATCTTTGGATGAGCACAAATTCAATCATAACAACTTTTAATATAACCCTCTTTCACATGAAAAAGGTCATTTAAAAAAAATGCTTCAAAAGTGTTTTCAACCTTTTAACACAACATTCAGCCAGCACAAAATTGATACAACAGATAAATATCACTCACTGCCATCAGTGAACGCCATCTTATTTGCCGATATGCTGATTGCAGTCAACAAGGATCTCTAAAAAAAGAAACAGTCTAAAAAAGGGTGGATTGTGTCTGTAATGCTGTGTGCCACTGTATTAGCTCTTCTTTGAAAGGCCTCAATTGTTGTAGGTATGCACTCTGGTATGTAAAAACTTATTCCAGGTACCGTACTTCTTTGAGGACTTTGATTATGACTCGTGTTGTTGGACGAGAATGGAGAAGAGGTGAGAGGATGACATGTGTTCTCTTTAGTGTGGACAGTGAGCCCCACTTGCCTAGAGTCTGGTACTCAGGAGGCCTGCGGATAGACATTCATACTGGGACCTCACATACACAATACTGCTACCATGAATATCAATAACTCTCCAGCCAGCACTGTCCAAATCTCTGATGAAACAGGGTCAAGCCCTTGGCAATTCATTGTGGTCATTTGGTTCATTTAGATTTTCATGGGTGGTCAAATATTTGCATTTGTGTTTCGTGTGCTATTGTCCTTTGTCTACAATATGCAAACCTAGAATTGTGTTGGATTTTTTTTATTAGGTGATATAAAGTAGTAGCACCACCTGATAAATAATTTAAAAATAACTTTTTCTATATTCTACTTCTCTAACTCGAAAACTGCAAGTGTAGCTGTTTTTTGTTTTTTTTACTCTTGACAATTATTTCCCATTTTACACTTTACCTCTTTCATTGCTGCGTTGCAGTGGTAGAAATCCAGGAATGCTCCTGCTGCATTTTGTTTAACTTTGAGGACACTGTACTCCGCAGAGACCTTGAGACTGATTGATGGTGTGAACACACACATAGTAGCTTTGCAAGATCTCACCATCAGTATGCTGTAGTCCATGTAGGACTGACCACATTGCAAAAAAGGCTAGTATTGTGTGTGTATAGCACACCTGCTCTTCTTTGCAAGGACTGTTCTCAGGTGTGTCAAGCAGTTCATCGGTATTCGTAGTAAAGTCCCCTTACTCTTTGAGGACGGTCTAATTAAAATCTGCTTCACTTGACTTTTGTACTATTATGTAGCACACAGTATTTCTTCTCTGACAGTCCCCTTATTGCTCTTCCTAGTTCTTCCCTGTCACAAATCTTGAAATAAAACATGGTAAAGATACGGTCTAGCTCATATTTTCTTTCCCATACCCACTTAAATTGGCGATTTATGAAGAGGAATGGGAAATGTCATGGTGCCTGCCCAGTGCTACCCTCCTTCTCATCGTCCTCCTCCTCCTCCTCCTCTTCTACTTCTTCTCCCCAAGACACACACACACACACACACACACCCCTCCCTGTCAGTCTCTCTTCCCCTGGGGCCAGTGGGGAAGGCATTCCAGAGCCCAGGCCACTGCAGAGTGTGCATCAGAGGGGAAGAGAGAGACAGACAGACAGAGTCTTAGTGCTTTGGATTCAAAACATTCTGCAGTCTTGCTTTGCCTACAGCATCTTAGCCTTTGCATAAAGCAGCTAATTTGTTCTCATTATCAAGTGCATATGAATTTGAGTTGAGGGTTTCAAAGCTGGAGGAACTGTTCCTGTTTCTGACAAGCTAAAACTAAAGACCCTGTCAGAGTTGTTTTCTCTCCTCGGGGCCCACCAGCATAGATGAGTAATCCTTTGAATCCCCGCAAGAGAGTTGCTCTGGACACTTGAAGAGTTAATGGAATTTGATTGTGGCAGACAAAATTGACATTTCGTGGTAGAAAATGCGCCCACAGGAGGGATGTGGAGCAGTCTGTTAATATACTTAACATACAATAAACAAGAGTGAAAAGAAAATTAAACGCTGCGAGGAAGAGATGTCACATCGGTTGCCTTTTATTCCCTTTGTACTTAATTCTGCAGCAGCAATGAAGCCGGGTGGACAATCATGCGCAAGTTATACAAGTGCAAACAAAAAGTGTGACGAATGTGTTGTAAGAGAGCAAACACACTTGGATTGCTTTATTATTTATCACTTACATTAGTCTGTGTTTTACAGCCTTTTGTCAGGCTGCCTTATACAGTATTTTGACTGTTCCTATGGCGACTGCTGACTGACTAAGTGGTCTGAAATTAGAATGGCCTCATGGGAAAAACACAGATGCCTCTTTCACAGACTGTGTGCATGGCTTTGATTAACAGAAATGTGTATTCTTTTTTAATTTCTTCAATTATTTAGTGCATTTTCAACCAGACAAATTTGCATCATATTAACATATTAGATCTAATTTGTCCTTCATCATCATAGATGACTTGTGCTGAATACCTTCCCCCACGCTGTATTCTTTGGTGTCTGGCTCTCTCTCCTCTCTGTGGGTTTCTGTGTGTTAACCATGACAGCTTTTGTAAGACTGTCACCCTGGTCTCGGAAGTACACAGGGAATCCACATTGGCACTCAGTCTAGCGGGAGAATTCCCCCTTTGGTGGATTGTCCTATGGTCATCGTGCTTTGTGTGTCGACTGAAAGAATCTGCATTAATTATAGCCTTTGTTCATTTTCTCTGTGGTCCAAAAATTAACTAGTGAGAAGCTAATAGAGTATTTGTGTGTATGCACGTGTGTTTGTGTGTGTACATTATATGTTTTATGGAGAGAATGGTATCATGGATCGTATTGTTTAAATAGAATAGTATAACCAGCTTTCCCGAACACAGTTTGCACTGTAAATAGTATTCTTTGTGGCAAGCCAAGTGGTTTGGATGCTACAGGCAGTGGACAACCCAACAGATGCACCACTGTTCCTCTCTGCTAATTCAGTTGTTCTGTCTTGGGCATACATCATGATTTTTGAGACTTTGCTACATTACATACTCTTGCAGTTTGGAATCTGACTTCCCATTCAGGCAGGCACAGTGATGTGGGTCAATAGGTCAGTGTGCGTCAGCTAACCTTCCTACCCTCCCCTCCTCTTTGGTTCGACAAAGGCCGCCATTGTCCAACTTTTGTGGCAAGTTTTCTGTGAAAATTAATGTGATTTTATTAGCGTTTAGATGTCATTTAACTGATTCCCCCAGACGCCTGACACAAGTGAACAAGCATGCCTATACTGTAGTATGCTAAAAGGAGAATGGTGAAACACTGCAACAAACACGTTGAGCATAAACGCCTTTTGTGCATGTGTAACATATGCCTTTTGTAATAGGGGGTATTTTCTTAAAACTCTCGCCTATTACTCATAGAATGCGTTCCATCTGTGGAGGCCCACGCCGGTGTCTCGCACAAGTTAAACAAGGCTTAAGAGTTAGGTGCCAACTTGACAGGTTTTACTCCTTAACACTATGGGCACAATGCTTTTAATTTTGTACACTGCCTTTAAGGTTTTTGTAGTCTGGTGTAAACCCATACAGTTTGCCTTGAGGTTATGTTATTTAATTGGACAGTTCAGGCTTCTGTTGGACAATGGAGAGGGTCTGTGTCTTTCAGGGGGGGATTGCATTACCTCACAAGGAGTGACAGATCACATTCCATTGCACAGATTTATTTGAGAGGCGAAAGACACCATCCAGATTTATACCCTTGAAAGACATTTTTAAAGCATTCAGCATTCAATGTGAAGAGTGGCCAGCATGCTTGAAGGAGGATGCTTAGGCCGTGCATGAAAAAAGAATTAGGTTTTAATTCATTGTGGTTGACTTTTATTTGATGAGGATGGTCACGTTGCTACATAAAAGGCTGTACAGGACAACCATTCACTACATGTTGTAATCAGAGTGCGGAAGAGTGAAATTCATTATCAAAAAAAATATGCTTTTGTGCAGTTTTAAACAATGAAGGTACCCTCATCAATAGGGCTGAACAATTAATCAGAATTTTATCGAAATTGCAATATGGCCTACTGCAGGTGGTGCAATATGTTAAAGGCAAAATATGTGTCAAAATATCATTTAAAATTAAATATGGTCCATGCCTACACATCAAAAAAAATATTTTGCTTGCTACAGATCCTTACAAAAAATGATCCTTTTTATATATTTTTTAATGAAAATCTATGTGGAAGCCCCGAGAGGCAAGCGGGACTTTTTTTGCCAGGCTAATTTTTCAATTTTCAATTATTTAAAATTTTCAATTCCTTCTAATATCGCAAATCATATCGTAATTGCAATATAAGTCAAAATAATTACAATTAGATATTTTTTCAAAAACGTTCAGCCCTACTCATCAGCATTCAGCCAGTTAATATTTTATATTCCCTTGTATGTGCCTTTAATTCAAAATACAGTGTTTCCATCTTGATGACATTACTGCAGATGACGGAGCCAGTAAAACATTGGTTGGAATAAGCGTTTAAGAATGACTCACATTGACCTGCTTGAATAATTGATTTGTTGTTAAATGTTTATTTTTCTAAATCAATGTCTTGAAATAATATTGAACTGTTTCTTTATGGGTTTGGGCATGTCCTCATGGGCTCTGGCCCTTCACTTTGATGAGGAGGAAAGAGCATGTAAGGGACTGTAATCATTTTTACATCATCTTGGGGCAGCACTGTATAATTAGAAAGGGTTGATTTCCTTGACCACAGCAGGGGCTGAAATTGCAGGCCTTGCCCCAACCAGGGTTTAGGAAAGTAACTGAAATAGCACTGGCGAGTTTCTGTCCTTGTGTCCCTCTGCGTTATAAAGTGTCGGTCAGATGGCAGAGCAGTCACCATGACACACTGCAGCCTATTCACCAGCACTTGGACGGCCAGCTTTTATGTGGCGCCTCTTGTTTTCAGAACCAACTACCAAAATTACAACTTTGTCATAATCTCTTTAGCATGCAATATGGCTGAAACCTGTATCAGCCACGGCCTGCTGTGACTGCAGCAAGTGAACACGCTGCTGGCAGCTTCTACTTAAATGTATTTGTTAAATGTCAGGTTGCACACAAACTGAGAGCTAGTGCTGCTGTCACTAGTTTGACAAGGCAGAAGGGTAGCGTTTTTTTTCTCTCACTATATTGTCTGCAGTTAAAAAAAAAAAAAAACAATCTTCAGATCCCACACATAGGAGCTTTATCATCTTCCTTTTGTTGAGATACTAATGTATCTCTTTTTTTTATGCCTTTTTTCAAGAGTTAGGCCTATAAAAGAGATGACAGGAAATGATTGGTGGGAGAGACATGCACTCGAGATCCCCGGCCAACACAAACCGGGGATGTTGTTGTTCATGGTCAGCGCCTAAACTCTAGGACTACCAGGGTGCCTCAGAATATATCGTCATTAATTTCTGACTAATGCATTTTGTAATAAAACCCCCAATTTCACACCTAGGGGAAACACTTGTGTTGAATGCTTACCACAGAGAGAACTTGACTTAGGCCCTGCGCCTTCTAAAGTGAATATTTTTCAAAACTCCGGTTACTGTGTATCCATGTGGACATGTTAACTGGGAGATTGGGGAAACGATGACATCATCTCCTCAATTCCTTAATGCGCAATGTTGCTTTGTGTAATGAGCATGTGCCAGAAACAACTACACTCGGAACTACACTCGGCTACATGCTAAAGGCTGTAAGCAACAACTTCACCTTATCATCCGTCCACATGAGTCACAGTTCAGTTTTTCCACAACCATGTCCCAGAAAGATAAAGAAATAATTAGCTTCTATTGTTTTGCTATTATTTGGTCTGTTACTATCTATGTGTTACGACCGCCAAAACTAAAGCTAACTGTATGCTCAGATTCTTCTTCTCTGGTGTTTGATGTCGTTGACGTAGCCTTTATCGCCCCCTACCGGCCCGGTGAAGGTTTG
>JAOVVB010276994.1:0-17642 GCA_028570985.1 Heterobranchus longifilis | reverse complement strand
TTATCGGGATAATATCGTGAATCACAATTATTTTGGCCAGGATAATCGTGACATGAAATTTTCATATCATCCCATGCTGGGATACAACGGAAATATGTGTCAATGTGAAATGGCAGCGATGACAACAAATAACGCCTCTGGTCATGGCTCAAAGAGATGTTTACAGAGCCATTTATGTATCTCTCAGTTCGCATTGATCTGTCAGTCAGAGATGGGTCAGTCAATACTGAGATGCCAGTTAAAATCTTCTCAAAAAACTATGTATGGATCGGATGGTTTTTGTTTTAATCATTGTATCTGACTAGGCCATTAGTCCAATCACAATATTTATACTGGCATGCTGCAATGTGACAAATGTGTTTAAAATAGCTCCAAATCTACCATGCCCACTACATAGAGACAGACAGGGAGAGACATCATTTCAGAGAGAATTGGGTTGTGGTGGTGCCCGGAGGGCTGCCAGGCCGCAGTAAAAATGCAGAAGAGATGTCCTACGAGACCCTGACCTGAGCCTGCACTGCTATGAATAACCTGACAGGTTTACGGAGGAGAGCGGTGCTGCTGAGGCGCCCTAATGAAGCCTGCTGCAACAAACTGGACTAGACAACACAGGATCATACTGTATATGGTGGCATCTTCTATTTGTTTCTGGAGGCGGATACAGGTGCAATTAAAATTCAGGAGCTTTATATGTATGCTATCTACAGCAAGGAATCTGTCTGTGTGTCTGTCTGTCCATCCTTTGCATACCTTGAGAACCGCTAATCCGATCTACTTTACCCTTGGCGAGTGTATTGTTGGGCACCCAATAGTCTTGTACAGCCAGACCTCCACAGCGCTGCTGGGGGAAAGTCTGGATTGAATGCACTTTCATTCCTGGATAGTGAAAAAAAACTCCCTGGCCTGTTTGTATTTCCTTAAACCAATCACAATCATCCTGGGCGGCGCCACGCCCCGACAGCGCATCTGCAAAATAGCGTCGGAAGGGAACCCGTTTTGGTGGAACACCTCCATGAAAATGATGTAACCATATTATTTGTAGATCTTTACAATCATTCACTGAAAGAACAGAGCAGGCCTGTCTTATTACTGCCAGACTAGGGATGCAATGGAGTGCAACTTTACATTTTGGCCTGTAACTTTTGAATCGTAAGTCTCAGAAACAACATTCTTTTGTCAATACTCCTCCTACAAATTTTGAGCAATCATAAGCAAAAACCATCTCTGGACCAAGCCGTAAAAAGCATACTATTTCAAATGTTTGATGTTCCATACAGTTTTACTATATCTGGGCCTCAAAGTTTGCTCAAATGCTGTGGGCAGGCCTTATATACAGAAAAAATAATATCTCCTCCATTTGGCCAATAGGTGGCGCTGTAGCAGCATCATCTACCTACAGAGGAAGGACTCTCTCTCCCCAACAATAGCAGGGGCCTAAGCTGTATACTAAAATGCAATTCAGGCAACTGTTGTTGAGCTACACAGTGAAAACAGAACCCAAAACTTTGCCCTTCATTAAGGTCACATTGCTTTCTCCTTTGAGATCAGCTCCTAATCAGAAACTGCTAACAGGATCACAGTGCAAAGGGATGGACTGTGAGAGCACCCCTCGGGACGGGATCCATTGAGGGATCGATGCACCACAGGGGGCTCCATCACGCTGTATAAACAGTATGTTTAATACAGGCTGAATGCCAGAGTGAGCTTCAGCCAGGTGTCCTGGATGACCTTACTCTTGTGCTGAACCCCGGAGGGGATGCACTAGAATAACCAGGTCTCCAAAAACAGGACTCAAATGCCTTTTGATATAAACACACATTTTGTATGTTGGGAGCATCAATAAAAATAATTAAAAAGAACAAAAAAGGAATACAAATGTGTAGAAAAACTGCATTCCGTTGTTAGGTCTCACACTGATATTCCCAAGCACGTTAATGTGTCTGCCAAACTGCACTACGCAGCAAATTCAATTTTGCAATTGTATCATTTGGCCTATTCCTTTGTGACAACATCTTTGTCCAAACTGCAAGTTTCACAACTAAATGAGGAAGAGAGATGATGAGAGAAGTTTTGTGACAAGCAAACAAGAGAAAGACAGATCAAAGAATGTAAATAAATATACTAAAGAATATTCTGGTTTGCCTTATCAGACTACAATATGAGAGAGAAAAAATATACAAAGAGCAACCCATGACACTGAATCCATCTTTTAAGGCACAATAACAAAGATAAGTTTTGATGGACTGTCTCACATTTATCACAGTATGTCAGTATATTTCTGAATATTTCTCAATTTTGAGTAGAGACCATTTAAAAGCTTTAAATCAATGTTCCTATTTATCTAATGGTTGTTAAGTGGCATGGCAACAGATCGATAACAAGATCTGTTTTGTTGTGTAATCTAATGTGATTATGTAACAGAGAGGAGTTGATCTCTCCTGTAACAATATTTTCCACCAGGTGGCTCTGCTAACTGCAGGCACAGTCTTCCATCTGATGACTGCCCTGAAGTACTTAAAAAGAGAAAGTAGACTTAAGTATATGGATTTGTCTGCTTTGAATGTTGCTTACATATACATTTAATTATTGAACTATTGAATTATTGTGGGCCGTTTTCCCCTCTATGAAACTAAAAGGTATAAGAAATTAAATCATCTGATGTAATTACTAAACCAGTGAAAGACATGAACCATTAATTATAATTGTGCTTGAAATTAAAGCATGTCAAACAGCACAGCTCAGAACATGTTGCACAGCCAGTGCATGTAAGTGGGAATGTCTCAGTGGTCCTTTTGTTTGGATGTAAGCTGCTTGAGCCAAACACTGTAAAACCTGCTGCTAATCTCACAGAATATGCAAAGCTGCAAACAGCAGAGAGGCTGGGTGGAGAGACAGGGTGGTTTGAGCTGAGTCGTTAGACAAAGTATTACATTCACAGAAATAGCCCTAATACTAACTTTACAGGATAACTACTTTGATGCGACTGCCGGTGAGTTCATTATAACATGGTTCAATAACAACTGACAAGGAGTGGGCAAATGGAGGACTGTCCACGATCCCGCCCGGAAAAAACCCCGTGGATCCTTTAAGCGAACATTTGTATACGCTCAGAAATTGGTCGATACATCTGTCAGGAGCCTTATAATAGCCAAAGAAATATTTCGGACAAAGTTCTTACCGGAGTAAAATCTACCTGAGTCACCTGTAGGAGCGGAACTGCTCTCTGTCATCCGTCCAGGTAAGAAGTCCCTAACGGAAAGTCACCACAATTTTAGCACACATTACTGAGTACAGAGCAGGCTATTGTCTGCTCTATACTCAGTAATGTGTGCTAAAATTGTTAGCCTATAAAATCAATATTCGCTCAAATGTCAACCTGTCATGAGCTTATTAAAAATGGCCTGTTTTTAGCTTTGTGATAGATGATCCTGTGCATTTTAAATAGCTTATTCATCTTAAGAATTTGGGAGATTTTTCTCAAAATACAGGAACACTTAATATTTCATCTTAGGGGAGACCGGGGTATCTTGTCACAGTGGTAATTTGTCACATTGGTCATATCTCCAACACCATAGGGCGCTTTCTAAAAAAATCCAACAGTTGCATGTGCAACTTGCTGTTCTCTAGCCTATAAATTCAATATTTGTTACTCTTTCCCAAAGTTAGGGTCAGGGCCCAAAATGGGTCGCGGCGGACCCGTTTTTATTGGGTCACCAATCGGCAGAGTAAAATGCATAACAATGCTATAGTGAATTCATTTTTCAGTGCAAGTTCATTTTGAGGTGGTGAAACACTACATTCAGCAAATGTAATTATTGCTGTGATGTACTTTATATATACGTTCCAAGTTTGAATTTAATTGAAAAAGTTCTGTACATTCTGTACTTAACCATTTATTTTAAGTCTATATTAATTTGAGAAGTAAAAATCTAAAGATTATACATTTGTGCATAATAATTTATTTAATTTATATGGAAAATGAGTGACTGTGATGTACTGAGACGAGAAATTGAAGTGAAAGCAAAGTGTGACAAGATGCCCTTGTCTCCCCTACTTCAAAATCGCCAAATTTTGAGATATGTGGCTTTCACTGAACAGTGATGTCCTTCGATCATTTAGACTATATTGTAGGCTACATGTACTGTTATTTTATGTACTTTTATGCATTCTCAATATAGCCGTGCTGTTTTGAATCTGTTTATATTGTTTTTGAGGAATGCAAACTCTGTATTCCTATGAGAAATTGTAATGTACTGAATTGTTCTAAATAAGGTTATTGCAAGTTAAATATTGATAACAGAAGATTTTTAGATATTGCAAGAGGGAATTTAATTGACATTGGAATAATTATTGGAATTAAAGTTGAATACACAATTAACCTGGGTGGGGAATATTCATTATGCCTCCTGTTAAAATGTTAAAATGGTGCCTCTGTAAATTAGATGGTGTAGCAACTGTGATGACTAAAGACAGGGGAGACAATCTTCTGTAATTTTTGTATTCTTCAGAGACTCAAATTAATTTATTTCAATGAACAGCACTTTTAGCACAACACAGTAAGACTCCACATAACTTGGTACAGTATGTAGAGCTGTTTACTCTCTGGTGTATGCAAAGTCCGTATTTGTCTTTCCATTCCCGCTTTAATAATCAGCAATGCAAATAATACACTTGCATTTCCATGCATGCATATGTGTCGATTATTTTATTTTATTTTTTATTTTTTTTGGGGGGGGGGGGGGGGGATGCATTTGGGACAAACACATTTGTCCCCTCAATAAAAGCAGTAGCAGATTACTTTTATTTTGATGGAATTAGAGACATTTCCACCATAAATTGATGCAGAAAAAGGCACAAATTGGTGCATAGAAATTCACCAAAATGCAGGAAGTGTTTGATGATCAAACTTTCCTGGGGGAGGACCACCAAACTTACAGAACTGCTTTGCATTCACCAAAGAAAAAAAAATTAGACACCTTATCTCGTGATCATGAGTTACTATCTCGTAATTACAAGAAAAGTTCTCAGAATTAGGAGTTTAGGATTTAGTAATTATGAGAAAAGAACTCATAAAAATTGAGATTTCGTAATCACAAGGTATTTTCTCATAGTTACAAGATATGAGATCTTTTCCCAAAATTATGTCTAATTTTCTTTTATTTTGTGAATGCAATGAACTTCTGTACAAACCCCCCATTTCATGTGTCCCCCCACAATGTTGATAAGAAACCTACACCCTTGCATGCATAATTAATAATCAAGATGTTTTTGTTGCAGCACTTTTAAAAAAAAAAATCTGCAGTGAAGCCATGGGACCGACCAGTGCTCCAAAGGGATGCGGCTCCAGTATCAGCTCCATATATTACAACCTGTGTGACCTCACCACAGTGTGGGGGGTCGTGGTGGAGGCCATTGCTGCTGCTGGTGTGGTGACTTCCTTCGTTTTGTTGGTCATCCTCACGGCCAGCTTACCGTTTGTGACAGACAAGAAGAGAAAGGGCATGGTGGCCCTGCAGGCCGGCATTCTGGTCTTCACTCTGGGACTCTTTGGGCTCACCTTTGCCTTCATTGTGGGTCGGTACTCCACCAGCTGCGCTGCGCGGAGGTTCCTCTTTGGAGTACTGTTCTCGGGCTGTCTGGCCTGCCTGGTGATGCACGGCTTGTGGCTCGCCCTCCTGCAGCGGAGAGTCCGGGGGCCCAGGAGCTGGATGTTGTGCCTGGGAGCCCTGGGTCTGTGGATGGTCGAGGTGATCATCAACGCCGAGTGGCTCATCATCACCGTGGTCAGGAGCCCACCCAGAGGTGTCCCCGACCTGTCCTGCGGCATTGCTAACCAGGACTTTGTGATGGCTCTGATCTACGTGATGGTTCTGCTGCTGGCTGTGGTGCTGATGGCTGTGCCCTCGCTGACACACAAGCACAAGCAGTGGCGCCGAGATGGAGCCTTCATCCTGGTCACGGGGCTCTTCACCGTGGCTATCTGGGTAGCTTGGATCGTCATGTACATCCATGGGAACAGAGCGGCCGGGTATCCCAGCTGGGACGATCCTACTCTGGCTGTAGCCTTGGTGTCAAATGCCTGGGTGTTCCTCTTCCTCTACGCCATCCCAGAAATCTGCTTACTGACGCAGGAGGACCCAGAGCAGGAGCAGCCACTCGATGGAGATGATGTTTATCCAGCCAGGAGCCTGGTTTATGACAACATCCTCAAAGAGCCAGAGCCACTCCACCAGAACGTGTACATGGAGAATAAAGCCTTCTCTATGGACGAGCCTCCAGCAGGTACAGCATGACACATTATGGTCTACAATGTGCTCAACTACATTATGTATAGCTGGGTGCTATACTGCTCACTCAGAATCAAAAGTCGAAATTAATCAGCAGGATAGTACTCCAACCAGGGCTGAGCAATATGGAGAAAATCAAATATCACAATATTTTTTGACCAAATACGTTGATATCAATTTTGCAACAATATTGTAGGGTTGACTATTGGTGCTTTCACAAAATATTTACACAATGAGATTTTTGATAAATTATCATCAGTAACGTATATATGACTAAATGGGTAAAGGCAAATAATAGAACAGCTAGAACATTCTGGTAAAATATCGATACTGTTTCAATACCACGTGTTTAAAACGATACGATATCCACATTCGATCGTATCGAAAGTACCGAAGCTATAAAAAAAAGCAGATCTACAATCAGATTTTCACCCAAGGCTACACAGATAAAACAACAGGGAAGAAATTCAACTGTGTTGTCATGTGTTCAGTGACTTTTTCTGTACCAGCACTGTGTGCAGGTTGTTAATGAGAAAATAATGATCCTATTTTGTGTGCCATGAATTTTTTTCCCTTTTTTCCCGTGGTACTGAGCATCGTCTTTTTATACTAGTATTGTATCAAAGTTTAAAATTCTGGTATCGTGACAACCTTACAGTGTGATATGTTTAGAAATTGACTTCACTTTACTGAAATGTAGCCTTTAAAACCAGGAAAAGAAAACACTTGCCATATTACGATATCCAAAATCTAAGACGATATCTAATCCCATATCACGATATCAATATAATACCAATATATTGCCCAACCCTAACTCAAATTAAATGATTTATTCATGCATATACAGTATGCTTTGGGCAGATGCCTGTCTTCAGTGTGCAAACTGGCACAGGTGAGCTATATGACATAACAAAGTGCAACAATGTAGCTAATAGGATGTATCATTAATCTGCTGTTGCGTCTATAGGGCCAAAGAAAAAGATGATGAAATAATTGGCAGATTACTATTTCTATTTTGGACAAAACAGTAAAAAGCAGCAACAATACTGTGTACAACTATCGCTCCGTCATGCTCTCTCATGCCATGTAAAGATTTTTCCATGCTGACAGTGAATTTATTTGTCCACATGTATTAGTGTCGGGCAGTGCTGATGGGAATCTACTTATAGGATAAAACTAAATATGTACCATTCAGGAACCATACCGCCTTTTTAAAGGACAAAGGTCGGATCTACTTACTGAAGGTTGTGTCCTTTATGAGGCAGTTACACCAGCAACCACATTACAGTTACAAAGTCTTTAAATAATGTCATTTATTTACTTGTAGACAGCATTTGCTTGGAAGTCTTACATTGTCATACTATCAATACTACTATAGAGTATATGACAGTGTCACATATTTAAAATAAAATATACTGCAGGGTAGGGCTGAACAATTAATCAAAATTTTATCGAAATCACAGTATGGCCTACTGCAATTTTCAAATCGGAGGTAGCGCAATATTTGTTAAAGGTGAAATATGTGTCAAAATATCATTTTAAATGAAATATTGTGGTGCAAACTAAAGAAAAAATATTTGTTTGGTACAGATCCTCGCAAAAAAAAGAAGAAAAAATAAAAGAAATCACACCATGATCATTTTTATACATTTCTCAATGAAAATGTACAGAAGACTTTTTTTTGCCAGATCCATTTTTCAATTGTTTTATTTTTATTTTTTCATCTGTGAAAACAGGTGATATTTTCTAAAAGATTTCTAAAAAAACAACAAACTTTTTTTAAAACTGAGCCTGAAATAACAATAAAAAAAAGATCCTGGCAAAAAAAAATCTTGCTTGCCTCTCAGGGCTCTGTAAAAATGAGAATGAATGATGCAAAAATTATAATTCCTTCATATATCGCAAATCATATCGCAATTGCAATATCAGTCAAAATATTCCCAATTAGATTTTTTTTTTTTAATCGTTCAGCTCTACTGCAGGATACTTTTTTTTTAACGATATCCAACTTGTCCAAGGCGTCCAATTTATTTTGACGGATGTAATATAAATATTATAATATATTGTATTATATTGTATTATATAATATAATATAATATTGATTCACATTGAGTAAATGTGTGTTGCTATAGGGGTCCTCTTTAAACAATGGCAGATGTCTTCAAAAGTGTGTCATTTCTGTTTTCCATACCTGTTGTAATGTGGAACTTGTCTAAAACTACAAAGTAATGGACTGGACGACCATCGCAACAAACTTATTTTTTTTCAATCCTCTGCCTTTTCTTCACCAGTACCCACAAAGCCAGTGTCTCCATATGGTGCGTATAATGGTCAGCTACGAAGTTGTGTGTACCAGCCCACTGAAATAGCCCTGATTGCCAAAGGTCTGACTAAGGTGAGTGAGTACACAATATTTTACACCACAGAACTTCCTCTTCTGTCACATCTGCTGAAATAATGACTTCTCTGTGTTTCTACAGATGGACCAAGAGGCGATGATGCCTCGAGCCAGAACTCCCTCTCTGATTCCAGGAAGTGGCAGCTCCCTGCCTCGTTCAGTCTCGCCATCATAAGGACGGTCAATAAACAGACACTGGCAATATCGGAGACGGACAGCTTACAGAGGCTATTGTATACGTAGCCACATTGTTTTCATATGGAGAGTTTGTGCCTCAGCTCTTCTATTTCATTCCCATTCTCACTTTATGGCCACCTAATGACCTAAACCTTCTTACTGTCAACTATAAACCAGCTTTGCTCACTTGTAGCTTCATTCAGAAAGAAAAAGAGTGGCATGAATGTATCTCTATGGGAAAGCTATGGCTTTGCCTTCTAGCTTTACACTTCTACAAAATCTAAATCCTAAAGTGGAACATTGTGTAAAGTTTTCAGGTGACAACTGACCTAAGGTGTAGACAAGGATTAGGTGCAGAGAATATAAAGCAAAGGCAAGATCTATAATTTATCTGTTACATGTTAGTTTTTATTCGCAAACACTGAAAGTAGGGATGCACGACAGGATTTTTGCCAATATTTTCCAACTCATTTTAGCCGATTGCTAGTGTCAATATATGCACATATTTTTCCACCTAATTGCAGAGAACATCAAGTCTCTCCTGTAGTGGAATTAACATATCATGGCTTCTGTTATCGTGATGGCCCACTGGCAGATGCAGACATAATGGGTAATTAAATTTCTAGTGTTGAAGGAATGTGATTTGGCACCTCCTCGCATGACAGACGCTGAGCAATCATCCCTTTCCGACACTTTAAGAAATCTCCACACCGCAAATATTTGTTACACCTGGCATGTCGCCTCACAGGCACGTAAGCGTCATCTTATCGGCCTGCAATATCGGCAGAAATGTTCATTTTGGGCCAATGCCGATATTTCATTTTAAAGCTTTTATCTGCCAATACTGATGATGTGCCGATATCATTGTGCATGCCTAATTGAAAGTTATTGTTTTCCCCAATATAATGCTTTTCTTGCCATGAATCTATTGACTATAATTTGTTAATCTGTTGTAAAACATACTTTGTTCACTTGTGAAATTATGATGCGATTCAGACTTCCGCCATATGATTTTGTAGTGCCTTGGATTTATAACATTATAACTGTATGTAAAGGTGTAAATTCTAACTTATTAAACCTGTAAAAGGTTACTTAAATACTGTGTGGCTGTTGGATCTTTGGATTGTAACAGGTGACCATTCATGAGGAGGCAGATGTGGGATAACACACGAGGAAGTGCCACAAGGATTACCATGTACACTGCCCAGTGCACTTATTTACATATGTTGGCTTGATAAGCTTTAACATTGCACAGTTCATACTGCGGTGTATGGGTGTACACTGCTGAAAAGTGCATAAAACTATTTTAGATGGCACTGAGAGTGATATTGTCAGAACGACATACCAACCAAACAGTAAAATCTGACAATAAATCCATGTAATGCCCTTTTCTGGCTGCAATAGAGCCACTAATATGCACTTACATTTTGAGTTTGGGGCATTACAATGCAATTTGATGGCGTATATTCATAAAACTGCATTGTCTGACAGCAGAACTAGTGACAGGAGCCTTCTCTGCATGCATGTTTGTTACATAGGAAGCTGCATGGACTGCAAATAAACTATTGTGAAGGGACGAATTAGCACGGACAACTGCTTTGACTTAGGATGAGTTCTTCCTTTTCTCTACAGGGAGAGGAACAATTATTCACATATAATTTGTCACACACACGCACACACACTCACACATGCACACAATTTAAGAGCTTCAGAGTGAGCTGTGGCTGCCTAGCAGCAGGCTGAGTAGGCTCTCTCCCAATTACTCCCACCATTCTGTGCTGTCAGCAGCCATGAGGACTTGCTCAGAAAGTAAATTGCTCACAAACTGGAAATCGGACCGATCAGAGATGTACGACAGCACGCAATATTTTACTCTGTAGTGCCTCGTGTCTGCACCCCTGCGTGTGGATATCAGAACGGATGCAAAGAGCTGCAAAAAAACATGCAGATAGGCAGCACTGTCTTGACACACAGCCTGAAGGTGAACACACAGCAGGAAAAATGTATCCAAATTTAAACAAAACTGAGTTTCTCCACAAAGAATGATGCAAAAGCACCACTTTAAATGTTGTGTTTACCAGAGATGTGCTCATAAGTTTCTTGGAAATAAGTACTTCAGCATGAAAAAAGCATAAAAAAATCACTAATCGACTAAAGAAATCCTAGTTGACTAAAACCAAAACGACCGATTAGTTGACTAATCGACTAAGAAGGGGCAGCCCTAGTTTTTTTAAATCAAAAACAGCATCTTTCTCTGACAAGCGGCAACCGTAAACACCCTCATAATACAAATAGCTGTCTTGTGCACATGGACGCAGGGGAGGGTAAATGACCAATGGCGGTTGAGCTCAGCTCAAGGGAATCTGCAGCACTACCAATCACAAGCAGCTGTCCGCACTTAATGCATTTCCTTGTCACTGTGACAACCCTCAGTGGACAAACACAGTCGAAACATGTGAACCCACAGACCAGACAACAGGGATTCAGTATTAATAGGTAATGCCATCTGGTGATATTATTTAGTAGATCACTATTGCAAAAGAATATAGACTATCAGCGAAATGTTTGCTTTTAGATCGAAGATCCTTTGAAAGATGAAGTTATTAAACAAACATCTCTGAATCTGCACAGTTTGTCCCAGAGGGCAATGTTTAAACAAAGGCCTTGTTCATGAATAAACCTTTTTACGGATTACAAATGTAAATAGCCGTGCCAAGCTCTAATAATGCTCAGCATTTAAAAAGGCTGATGTGGTTCATTGATCCCAGGGTTCAGGCACTCAGGGAGCAACAAAGGGAAACATTAGAATATATTCTAAGTCTATAGCCTATATAGTCTATAGTCTATATATAAAAAGGCAAGGTCTGCCATCAAAAATACATTTTTATTTTTTTTTAAAAAAGTCCAAAACAATTCAGTCTGCACGTTCTGTCAGCTCTCCATACAAACAACATGAAACCAGCTTTCTACAGGAGGACTGCCATCTAGTGGGACCACAGCAAAAAGTTTATCTTTGCCTCGACACAGCCTCAATGATTTTACTGTCTGTCACATCAGAAATAATGTCATAGTGATTACCTGGAGGTGCAAACACAAAAACAGTGGAAATACAACTGAACACCTGCGAGTGAACATCTGACGCAGTTACAGGGGTGAGAAATCAACAGAAGTCCTACCTCGATGTACTTAGTTAAACCGAAATTATACATTTCACGTCCGCGAGCGTCCGAGTGACGTATATTGCGTTAACAGAGAATGTACGAGTAGGTTCTGTGCGAACATTTGCGTACCACCAATTTGTTGTGACCGCACAAACTTGTCTGAAGTGGTGGCGTAGCGATCTACTGCGCATGTGTGGAACGCATCCTCCAAGCGGATAGTATAAACAGAACTACTACGCGTCCGTGGTGTCCGCAGCTGTCCGTGTACGCACCCGTTTGGGAGTATAATCGAGCCCTTGGGGGTGATCAGTTTGTCTTCTTCATAAGACATTTAACCATTTGAATGGCAATATGTATGTACACATACATACGTGTATGTAAATATGTGACACTGAAAGCTGCAGGTGAATGATGATCCCTACTTACCTCATACTGTGGGCAGCAGATGCAAATGTTTGCGTCATTCTCTGACAGTTAGCTACAATGCTCTGTTTCAGTTTCTGAGCTTCACTGCTGACTGAAGTCAGGGACTTACAAATTCTTTGACATGAAACATCACTGAGGGTTCTTGAGTTTTTCCAGATTGGCAGCCCTGGCCTCGTGCTGCTGCTGTTTCTGTTTCTTAAGAAGACGGTAGGCCTCCACTGCTCGCTCCCTCTCCTCCTCCATGATTCGCTGTCTGGCCATGGAGGGCTTGGTTGTGGAGACGGCCGTGTGGCCCAGGAGAGAGTTGAGAAGCAGCTCCTTTGATGCCTTCTAGGATGATGGTGGTAGAGGAGAAAAGACACACTTAACCTCTTACTCAACCATTAAGATCACAGATATGACATTTAACCTTTATTTAACCAGGAGTAAAGACACATTGAGATTTAAAAAAAATCTCTTTTGTCAAGAGTGTCCTGGCCAAGACTGGCATCAGCACAAATAAGGCAGATTCAAACATAAAATAAACATATAACAATTTCAAATGGAGAGAAAGAACAAATTCTAAAAACATTCAAAACATCTACAGCCACATGTGCCTGCTTCCAAATCATTTAGAATCGCTAAATGAGACACATTTCCTCCTGAAGATTCTGGTGATTTTGTAACCGATTCCAAGCCGAGGGAGCAGCACACTTAAACGCCAGGGACAGTTAGAAGGAAGACAATAACTTCCCATACTTTTTGTAGGATGTAGACCATAGGTAAGAAGTAAGCAGCCTTATAAATAAGAATATGCTAATGGTTAAGTGTACGGGTGGACAAGGCCGACCATCCAACCCGAGCAGACATGTGATAAGTGCATAGCAGGTTACCTGAGATTTGACCGGAGCTTTCTTGGGTTTGGAGCTCAAAGACGGCGGGGCCATTGCAACTTCACCAAAGGGAACATTATCTGCAAAACAAAAACCCATCATATCAGTACACAAACAAGTCTTGTTTCGTTTTGACAATTGTATCCACTGCTCCTTGGAAACATGACAAACATAAACCCAGTGGGTCCCTTTAGATTTTTAGAGATGGAACATGCCTCCTGATGATCTTAAACACACGTCATCTTTGGCCAGTGCATGTTTGTACTGAATTATAGAGGAAAGAACAGCTCCCATCCTTTGTAGTGGCAAATGTTCCTTACCTACAAACATCTGTTTTTCCATCTTGGCCTCGTGTCTGTCCAACTTTTTCTGCTGTAGCCTCTGTAGTCTGACTTTATCATACCTGTAGCAAGACAGCAAAGATCAAATAAATAAGACAGATATCAGTCAGGAATAATAATCACTTTACATTTCTGTGTTTTACTGTGGTCTACTTTCTATTGTTATTTACTATTATCATTGTCAATTAACTCCAGCACTTTTCGTTGCACTTATGGCAGACACATGAAACATTAGTCACAAACCAATAAAGAAAATGATAATAATAATAATAATAAAAAACTTTGTTTATGGAGTACTTTTCATGCAAGAGATGTAGCTCAAAGTGTTTTACAATTAAAAAGAAAAAAGCAACAAGGGCAAATAAAGTTTTTTGAATTGAATTGAATTTGAATTTAATTGAATTGTAGACAATACAATTAGACAATAAAAACATGATGATATAAAAGACCATTAAAATATGAGACCATTAAGAATAATAAAAATGGGAAAATTAGTAGAAAATAATAAGATGCCATTAATTAAAAGCCAAGTTAAGTAAATCGATTTCCAGCTGTCATTTAAAACTGTTCACACAGATTTTGTTAGGGTATCACCTATGCATACATGGCATGCATTTAGGACCCTAAGCAGGAGGATGGGGTTTAACTGACTCAGTTGGCCCCACCCTTCATTGACATCCTGTAACAGCACAAACACATATCATCTACTTTGCTGATTACAAGTCAAAGTGTACTCACTCCTTCTTTTTCTCAGACTTGCCGCTGTCTGCAGCCTTCTCTTGCTTGTCTGCATCCAGCTCAGGCTTTCTGTCTACTTGGTTCTTGGTGAGGAAGAGGACGTGTTGTGTCTCATTCTCCATGCGCCGCACGTATGCTTTCTCACTTTCCGCCTTTCTCCTCTTGAAACGTGGGACAGGTATGTCTTCACTCTGGGAATCCTCTGGTTTAACTTTAGGGGAGATGGCTAAAGAGACAGAAACACTGATTATAAACAAACCAATGACTGTAAACATTTAAAAATAATAATAATCATCATTAATAAATGGCAAATTGATAGTTAATTACACTTTAGTTAGTGTAATATGACATAAATTGTTTATAAATAAAGATATATAGTTAATACTGTGTCAGTTGTTAGTAATTGTTTTGTAAACCATCTATCAACATTATTTGGTTGGCTATTATAAAGCACTAATGCTTATAATAATTAGTTAATGATTAATAAGTGGGTTATTCAATGTAAATATGACCCCATGTGTTCTCCATTATGTCTGAAATATAAAAATAGCTGTGGTACATATATGGTCATCTAATGTGGTCATGCCCTAAAATTGTAATTTTTTGGCAGACAGTCCAAAGCGATATTAAGAAAGTATTTGGGATGGATATACCTATAAATCCACATATTTTTGTATTGGGATTGGACTCCAATTATGAACGCAGGTACATGTACATTCTTAGAGTGGCTTTGTATGCTTTGTAACTTTCACAAATTACAAAAATGGTTAGACGAAAAGCCCCTGATATTTCTGTGTGGTGTGAAAAACGTATGTCAATTTTGCCATTGGAGAGACTATCACATAAGAGGTAGGCTACTCTTGATGAGTTTGCGCAGGACTGGTCCCCAATAGATATATACCAGAAAGAGCAATGGTTAAGAGTCCTAAGTATGGGGGTAACAAATATAATACAATAACTAGAAACCACATTTTGTAAACTTGCCTGGCCGTGTCTACTGCTGTTGCTATCTTTTTGTTTATTGCTATTGTTGATTTGTTGGTTCTCATTTTGGTCTGTGGTTTCTTTATTATGTCGTGTCCTATTTGTAGGTCTTTGTATAATACATCATTTTATCACCTCTGAAAATAAATACGAAATATTGAAAAGAATAGTTGACTTTACTTGTCTCTCCAAGGAAGTTTGGTGTTTGCGTCATTTATTACAGATACAGTAGGGCTGACCTCATGTGTTGCTGTCTCTCTGCTGATTCCACACATGAATATCTTTGTGCAAACAAATGTGAGGATGAATCAGAATTGTTTATACATTTGCCTTGATGTTTGCCTCATTTGTGCAAATAAATGTGAGAGGATGAATCAGCAACTCTAAACATTTACACAGGCAAAGTATTCTGACAACAGCAGTCAGAAATGGTGATCTCATTTGTTGCTGTCTCTCTGCTGATTCCACACATTAATAAGTTTGTGCAAATAAATGTAAGGATGAATCAGCACGTGAAAACATTTAGTTTGGTGTTTGCCTCATTTATTACACAGACAGATACAGTGAACCATTAAACCATTTCTGGCTGCATTCACTGTATCTGTGTATCTATGGCATTTCTAATAATTAGTAAACATTATTAATTATCATGTTATCGAACTATCAATGTGCCATGTATCAATGATGGTTATTATAACGTGTTACAAAAAAGTACAAGTAGCCTATGCATCACAAAAGTATAAATTACTTCTATACGTTTATCTACTCACCCTCTTTAAGCTTTTTGGCCTTCAATGGTCCCGTTTTCATTCTCTCTTTGCTCTTCATTATCTCTCGGAGCTTAAAGGGGATGTGTTCGAGGTGGTCTTGTTTGGCTTTCTTGGGTTTCCCATCTCGTTTGTGCTTCTTATCACTGTTTCGACACGTTGCAGTCCAGACAGCATGTAGGAACAAATTGAATGAACGTTAGCTTCTGAAAGCCATGTAAAATGCAAGTACCTGTCCTCATTTAGATTAAGCACAAGTTTGAATCCCATTTTGATAGCTCGCAACTGTTGTAGAGGGCTAATAACAGGTAGCTGCTGTAGCTAGCTAACGTTAGCAGTTTTTCCTGTTACACATTAGCTTACCTCGAATGCTGTCCGGCCTTCCCCGCTTGTTTTCCTGACTCGTTAGTTTTGTTCTTCTTATTCTTACCCATGTTACTGTAGTTTATTTCAATACATTACAAATTATGTTAACAAAACAAAAGCACATGTGGAGCAGCGTGTATAACCTTTAACCTACGAACCTCAACCCCAAGCGAGTCGACAGGCAAGGAGGAAGTAAAGAGCTCTCACTCTGTCATTTGTTCGGGTACCGTGGAGGTTTCCACTTCTCGTGAAGTATTCAGGAGTACTTCTCCTCGATCTCACAGAGGCATGGAGAAAATATATCAAAGAAAAAAATGACCCAGTTCCACTCGAGTGTAATTATCCATTTCAATTTTAATAATTTCAGAGATTTTAACCCAACTAAACGTTTTGTGATAGCCTAATGTCGAGGCTCTGGTTTTGCTGTAGTTTTAAGTGGCCTTGAATAATTCATTTTGTTAAATAAAGTAAAATCAAACACTATGTTGACGGCTACGACATCTAACAAAAAAATGACACAGTTATTGATTAATGTTATCCATGGACTATATAGCGTCTATGATTTTATCCCAGAGTGATATACTGATGTAACATACGATCTTTGCTGGAAAAGTCGGTGCGTCTATCTGCAACCACTAGATGGCGTCGTTGGTTCACACCATAGATTGTAAAAACATATCCTACTCAGATCATTTGTGCTACTTGAATAAAAGTAGTAGTAGTAATACCAAAATGTAAAACTACTCTGTTCCAAGTAAAATGCATATTGAAGTATCATCATTAAAATGTGCATAAAATATCAAAAGTGAGACAGAAAAGTACATATTTTCATTACACAGAATGGCTCCTTTCAAAGTGTAAATATTTGAAATGCTGTATTATATTGTATACATTGAACTATATATATATTATAGGTAACATTATATTCTTGGTTTATTGTTACTGGTACATTAATATGTAAGCAGCATTTCAATATTATAGGTGATAGAAGTGGAGCAAACTACTTTAGGCCTATATACTGGTGCTGGGTCATACTATAGCAATGCATCCTATTAGTTCATATGTTTTGTATGTAAACGTTTTAATCTGCAGAGAAAGTAGTAACTATAGTTGAGTTAAATATAG
>JAOVVB010276993.1:0-32876 GCA_028570985.1 Heterobranchus longifilis | reverse complement strand
GCAACACATGGTGTGGTTAGGAAAAATCACTTTTTCATAATCATGAAGAAGATGAAGATAGGAATTTTTGAAAACACAGGCTCTTCAGCATTCAGTATCTTCGAACCAACTGTGTGTTGTCCTAAATGTCTTATTACAAAGCATTTTAACAATAAAGTCAATAAAGTCGACCTCGCATCCACAACACTTCCAGCAGTATTTGCTTTGAAACGTGCGATCAAACTTCACATTTTACCGTCAAAGTGACATAAATCTATGTTCTTGTCATAATATTTCAAGACTTCTGTTATTTTTGCCCAAAATGGCAGATTTAGTTACTTACATGTCTCAGAAGCCGTGCGGTCTGCTACCGGCACGCTGCTGACGTACTACGTGTATGCGCATAGAAGTGAATTGAATAGATCGGCCCCATTGTCACCAATACCCAACCCAGCTATCTGAGTCAGTATTGGCCCGATATTCAATATCAATATCAGATCAGTACATCCCTACTGAGGACCTTCTCCCAGGTTTCGTTACTAAAACTGGGTGGTAACAATTAGACAGTTAAAAAAAAACCCTGCATTGCAGAACCAATCCAAAGTCTTTAGGGCGGTCCTTCATATTGGGAGCAGAGTATAGTCTATGGAGCGGAGTGGTGACGTGCAGAAGTCATGTTGCTGTAAACACTGTCGTACCAGCAACACGTGTATTAGGAGATGGCTTAGTTTGTTGATGTTTGTTGCGTTTGTGAATGAAACATATTCCTCGCTTAGAAACAAACATAATCTTTTATTAGGACATGATTCATCCATCCGGCCGGACTATACATCTGCTTTGGAGGACATTACAGGATTCACCATTTCCGGTAAGGCGTGTCCTTTGCCAAAATGTAAGGGACGTTTCTTTGTTACCAGCCGTACTTGCCGGCGTCCAAGTAACTACCTTGCATTGGAAGTCCCAACATCGTAGTCTCGCGATACCAGACAATCGGAGATCTCCGCCTACCAATCGCCTGGAACCACGAGACTACGATGTCAGCAACCCACCGACCCGTCTTGTAACACGGACTGCATCTTGTTTGTGGGTGTGACTTTTTTTTCTGTGTCATCACCATTCCTCTCTACTGTATAGACCTGACAAAAAACAAAAACAAAACTGATGGGTCACCAATGGATGATTCGACTCATCGACTTTCAGAGGGCAGCCCTAAAAAAAGTGGATTTCATTTTTTGGGGGGTAAAACTGTGAAATTCAGGAGTTGCAGTGTGTAGTCTCAGAGCTCTTTGGCTGTCTGTCATCTTTACAATTCCAAGACTTCTTAAAGGTGTTGTGCAATGTCTTTGTGTCGGCTGTGAATCTCTGACCGGCTTGACAAAGCAACGAGGACAAACTGATCCCATGTGTGCTGTTGCCATGAAAAGTTACCTGCTACCCAGTCTATTCAAAGAAAAGAGTGTTTTAATGGTACAGTACAGTACATAGTGGAACCATATGGCTCTGAATAGAGTGACGGCTGGGTGAGTGCATGGCTTTGATCTGCAGTTGATCTGTTCTGAGTCTGCAGAACATCAACACAGCAAATCCTATTCTCCCCCTGATCATTCAAGTATCCACATCTCTGCTAGTACTCAACCTTTAGCTTTCCCTAGTAGGTCTACCATCATATCCAATATAGGCTGATACAGGTGTGGTGGAATTACACATACTCTCCATGATGAACGAGGTGGCTAATCATGTTCTTTGTATTATCTGCGTACTTCATTTCCATGAGACAGGGGTTACAGATATCGTCCTTATCAAGTTTGTTTGTCCCATCAGTGTTACACAATCCAAAGTGGGCCCAACTTTTGATTAAAAATACGCCTCTGTCTCTCTTCAATGCTTTCCCCAGCAGTCTGTCAGTGTGCTAAATGTTTATTCTTCACGGCATATTAGTGTGCTTGCTCTCATCCTAACATCCTTAATATCACTGACTCTCTGCTAAGCCAAAATGGCAGCAGGATAATTTAGAGCACTGTCAATACTTGGCACAAGTGTATCACTAGCATATTACAAAAGGGAATACATAGCCATATCGATTTTATGCCCCATTGAATTTTGATTTTGTATGTTGAAGCTACTGTGGTGAAGAAATGTATTTGTAGAAATGTATGTCTTTTTCACAATGGAGCTCTCAACTGAGATAATTTGGCCATATGATGAGCGCAAGATGACATTCTTGCTTTTTGATTCTGAGGACATCAAAAATGTTGTGTATGTTGAACAATATATATATATATTTGTATACTAGGCTTGCCACGGTCGTCTGTGTTCCCGGCGTTGAACGGTGGTCGGGCATACACGATTAGATTTCAATGAGAAGAGACAAGTGAATGAAGAAAAGACAACTGTTTATTATAACAGATGATATAATTAAGTCTTGAAAGAAAGTCTTTGGCGCTTAGACTCTACAGGGAGATTTGTGACCGAGGGGTGTCTACCCTGAGCAGTAGCAAAATAAATCCAATGGTGGTGGCTGATTATTCTGCAGAGATTGGCGGTGATGAGGAGGTGGGGGGGGCACTGAAATGACGGCTGACAGCAATAGAGAGGCGCGCCAGAGACCGTGGATAAACTGAGACGGTTCATCTTGGAGTCATTTCCTGTATCTGTGTCTCGTGTGTTTAGTAACGGCCCGCCTCTTTACAAGACTAGCAGCAGAGTGTATTGATTATTGATTCCAATGGAAGAAGTGAACATGATCACAGATTATGATCGATCCTTTTGCTCCGTAGTCACCAAAGTAAATATTGGACCCAGTTTTCACAAGAAGCCACATATCTCCTGAACATTCAGACACTAAAATAACATTTTTCAGATGGACAGATCAGGAGAAAATTAACTTTGTTCAAGACCTTTTTCAGTCTCAGCAACGAACTCTCGCAAGATCTGGCAACACAGATAAGCTAACGTCTGCGATCGCCACAGTTAGCTGTGTAATTATCTAATGTTAACAAAATTAAATATAAATAAGTTATGCAAATATAACTTTTCATCCATCCACATGACGTCTACTACACTTTCAAACGAGACCATGTCCACTTAGGAGACAGGAAGTGTGTACCGTTTCTTATCATTGCCAGTATTGGCGGTGCCACATCTTTATAAATATTGAAAATCTTTGGGAGCGCATAACAGCAGCATGAACGTACTAAGGCAGAGAGATATTTAAACATATTTAAACAGAGGCAGCAACAGGATGATAGGTGTGTCGCTGTGCTATTGGATAGATGTGATCAGCTGAGGAGAACAGCTGCTGACATGATTGACTCAAACAATGACAGCAAAGAAATAATAAGGGAGCATGCGTGGGAACAGTGAATGTCAGGATGCATGAAAAATAAAACTACAGGCCTAAGCATGCAAAAGGTCTTCGTGACTGAACTTAGACTAGAGCTTCATTACTTGTCCACCGCCCCCACCGTTGTTTTGTTTTTATAGAAATAAAACCCATTTAGTTCATTTTCATGTATCAGCGCCCACATTCATCAAATAAAAAAACTCAATACTTAGACGGACGACAAACACTTCAATTATAAACTGAAAGCGTCTGCTGTCTGGTGGGAAAATTTCCTGACCGTGGCATTACTATTATATACCATGTTGCCTCCATTTATCGAGCCATCTGCAGGAACACATAGCACTTCATTTTCAGTCTCATGCTCCTCTTTGAGATTGGGACAAGCCAATCAGAAGCAACTATCTTTTGTCTCAGGGCTAAAAACAGACCCTGCTCGATGATCTCATATGAGTCTAGAGCTCTTGACCACGAGTGGAAGATTGTGAACTGAATAAAGCACTGACCTTTAGAATCTACTTTAGCTTTTTATCAAATCTATTAGCTCAGGGATGGATGTACCTTTGGCTCAGAAAATCACTGCATACCCTTTTACCTCGAAGCAATTCTGTACATTGATGTGACATGGTGGGTTAAAGGGCAAAATAAACTATTTTTGTGTAGTGTGTTCAGGGCACAGGAGCGGGAGAATTAATACACTATAAAAGTATATGATACTTGATATTTTCCATCTGTATTTTCGTCTTTTTTGTGCTGTGAAATAGATGTCCTTTGTTGAAGTGGGGGCAGCCTTAACATAAGCAGTCGAATGCCTTTGAAAAAGGAAAATCGGCTGCGTGATGAGCTTGAACTAAATGACTATCTTACTGTAATTCTCGCCAGGGTTGGGATGCTTGAATACAAAGTACGACATGAAAGGCCGGGAGCCTCGTCTCTCTCGCACAGCACACATCAAAGAGCAGACAGGCGAATGACACCGAGCTTCCCTCTGATCCTCAAGGAGTCAAGAATGGCAACGAGTGGTTGACAGTGCTCCTTAAATCGCCTCGTCTCCCCACCCGAGTGATTCTCCCTCCTCTTCTCTACCACTCTCACTCCCCCTTCTCTCTCTCTCTCTCTCATTCTCAGCTTTTATGATTTTATCTTTCGTGTGATTGACTCCCCTCCTCGTCACAGCTGGCTGAGAAGTTAAGGCCGTTAAGGGTTAGTATTGATGTGATGGGCCCAAATCGTTCCGCTTTCATGGCACCCTTGAAACTTAGTGAGGTCGCACAGCAGATGCCTGTACACATACGGGAGTATATTGAGAAAAAACCCCCACTAATGGACAGTCAGACTGAGGGCCTGTCCACATGTATCTGGATATATCCTCTGGGTTTTAAAGTGTTAACTGTTTATCCATGTAGACATGTTAACCGGGAGATTTTGGGAAACAATGACATCATCTTCTCAATTTGTGCATGCCCATTGTTGCTTTGTGTAATGAGCATGCACCAGAAATATCAACAACACACCAGTTTGTAGTTTCAAAACCCGGAAATTAGTTAGCATTTTAGCACTTCCGGTTCCCTTGTCTCGAAGTCAATTTTTTTAATGTGTTTTTGTTTAGACGTTAACACAAGACTTTCACGTTTTGTTCTACGACATAAAATAGTTTGGCGAATACCCTGCTTGTGAATTTCGAAGCTTTAATGTGTCTTTAAAGACTACAGAGGTTGTCAAGGACATTAAACGTCACCGTCAATTTAGTAGTGGCAACGGTGATGTAGGATAGCGACATGCAACTATTAGTGTAGTTCGTTTATAGCCTAACGTTAGCTTTTTACTTCTGGTGATTGCATGTACTCTTCTAAACTCATAAAAGTGGTGTTCATATGGAGAGATTATCTTGCTAGACAAAATGTGTAAGTATCATAAACTTCTTGACGAGGGAATCCATGGCAACGCTAATGTCCGGGTTGGAAGACATAAAAGACGTCATCCCTGGGCTCCCCATGGCCGGCTCGGTTACACGCTAAAGGGCTAACGGCTAATGGTATGCTAAGCAACAACTTCACCTTATCGTCCGTCCATGAGTCACACTGTACCACAAAGATAAAGAAATAATTAGCTTCTATTGTTTTACTTTTGTTTGATCTGTTATTATCTGTGTTACTACTGCCGAAGCTAAGGCTAAAGCTAGCTGTATGCACAGATTCTTCTTCTCTGGTGTTTGACATTGTTGCTGTCGCCCCCTACTGGCCCGGTGAGCATTTGGAGTGTTTATGATGAGATATTTATCAAAGCGGAGGTCATGTGGACGGATTTTTCTTTTTTAAACGGAGGAGAAAAATATCCAGATACATGTAGACAGGGCCTGAGTTAAGGCCACTGTGTATGTGTGTGTGAATTTGTGGGGTGTCTTAGATACGTACCGCTAATGTGTTGTAGATTCCTCTCTGATTGTGATTAATTAGATGATGAGAAGTGTGCGCTGACAAGCTGCTTATTCTGATTAGAGAGATCAGCTTCCTGTGAGAGGCAGAACTAACGAGGCTCGTGATCCTCGACACCAAGCTTTCTTAACACATCTGCACCTTGTCTGCAATCTCTTCCCACGACTTTAGTTTTCTGTCACCTTCTTAGTTTCACAAGTCAGTGGCTCCCTGCTTCTTTCCTTATAAAGACTCTCGCTTTACTTTTCTTTTTATGAAAACAGTTGTTATTCTGGGTTTTAATTAGTTGAGATACTCATGAATGTTGATTAAAATACATAATAAACATTGATTTAATGTGATATAACTTAGCCTTGCAATATTGCTGGGAAGTTCAGTCACCTTGTGATAAGCTAAATAACAACACAATAAAGCAATATTTTTAAAAGAAGAAATAACACCATCTTCCTCTTACAAATTACCAGCCTGGCCTACAAGTAATGTTAGCATTAGCAAACTTGTGATAAATTTGCAGTGTAACTGTGCTGACGATTGCTTTTCTTTACTTAGGTTTCTGTCACACTGGCTGCGTCTGAAATTCCATACATGCTATTTAGTATGCTAAAACAGTATGTGAGATTTTTTAGTGTGTCTGAAACCTTAGTATGAAAGTAATAGTATGCGATGTGCATACTATTTTCCTGTGAAATATTACAGTATGCAACACTGGACACTGTGCCGCTATAAATATCCCACAATGCAATGTGGTAGTGACGACAACGTTCATAACAGACAAACCGACAGCGACCAGACAGCTCTGTAATGCCAATAACATTTCAATGTACATTCCTACAGATTAAAAATCCCCTGCGAGCGTTGGATTAGCTGCTTACCTTTGTCATGGCGATGCCGGTAGAGCTGAGGTTGGCACGGGTTACCATGGTTACGTGCCCAACCGGCAAGGAGGCTCACGTGGTAACTACAGATCGGTGCATCTGAAAAGATTCGTACTACTGTTTGTATGCACAAAAGTATGTTGAACGACAGTAAACCTATTGAGTGTGTAGTACAGAGTACGGCATTTCGGACATAGCCACGATGTTTCAGCAAGTCACAGATAAACATTTGTGACAAAAATAAAATAAACGCAATGTATCTCACTGCGAAACAGGTTTTTTGTCTGGCTTTAAAGCAGCATGAACATATTTTATGTTATATCTGAATAGCAGACCGCTGCTATGGACGCAGTTCTGACTCTGGAGGTCCTGCATCAGCCTGTTGGGGTTTAATTCCCAATAATGACCTGCTCGGCGCTCATTTTACATTATCCCTTACATCACTTTATGAAGTTGTCATGGTGACTGTTAGCAAAAACATGTCCTCTTATCCAGCAGATACCATATGTAACAACATTAGCATTTATTAGGAGTCGTGTTTCTGACCACCTAATAAATGTAAGTCTAATATTCACTATCCTTTTAGCTCTGTTTTGGTCTCCACCAACTTCTGAGAGAAATATGTGACTATTTAGCTTGTAGATTCTCAACTATGATCAAAGTTTGCAGCTAAATGTTTCTGTCTGCTGTTTGGTGCTGTGGAGGTAGGGTAAGGTCAGTTTATCTGAGCTTCTTCAATGAAATCATTGAACATGGAAACATGGAAATTACATTGATGAGAGCGGAGCTTGTGGACCAGAAAACCAAAACAATTAGCTGAAAGAAGCTAAACTGCCAGATACACGAGGAGGAACCACAGAGTTAGGTAGTAACTTCCTGGAGGTGTGTCAATATTAGCGACCACACACACATTTAATCTTGTTAACATGAAAAGTATTTATAGTGCAGCCTTAAAGCAACAGAAGATAATTTGGATTTATGAAACATGTTGGTGTGTTACCACTATTTTATAAAACCCATATGAGGCAGTGCTATTACAATGCAACACATCACTTTAACAGCACCTCTTAGCTGTTCTGAAATCACTGTAAAGTACAGTCAGGGTCGTTTATTGGTTAAAAGAGAAAGTCTGTAGCAATACAAGTGGTTCTCATATAATTACAAGTGAGAAAAATGTTACATCCACCCTCGAAAAGCTCTGACACCTCTTTGCATTCCCCTAAAATATGGCTCTGTAGACTAAACTGCGCTTTGCAGAATCACTTCTATTAAAAAGTTGGACCACTTGGACCTTTAAATGAATCACCGCTGTTTGAACACTTATGAGTTGTTCGATGTACCACCATGTTAAAACTAAATTGCTTTGTGGTTCTGGGGTTCAACAATGGGATTACATGAATTACAAATGGATTAAATATTGACAGAATTATTAATGACGAGTCTTTTCATAAGCTTTTCAGTACAAATGAGCTATATGCTTGTACGGTGGTCATACACAACTTTAGGGAGTTAAGTCTTTCCTAATACAGACGAGAATACTATTTATTTGTGAATTTTTCCCTGCGTGGATCTGCATCCTTCCCTATCGGACTTGTATAATCCTCCTCCCTCCCTGCCTACTTCCTTCGACCAAATGGCAGGTGTCCAGCTTGTTTCCCAGCCAGGGATGTGAAGAAAATTAAAAAAGGTGGCTAAGCTACAAACAATCAAAAATCAAATATTGAACATTCAGAAGAAGCATTACTTTGTCCTTAGAGTGGGTCTCAGCGCTCACTGCACCAACGCACAACCATAGCTTTTTTTTCTTTATCTGGAAAAAATATACAAAGGTCTTCCTGAATTAAAAAAAAAAAAGCTGAATTCCATCATGATGATATCTGCAGCAGATGGGTAGGCTCCTCCACAAATGTGTAAATTTGAGTTAAGGTGGATTTACCCTCCTCTGTGTTGCTGAATATAGCTTCTCCCTCTGTGTAGGAAGGCTTGCTCAACTGAAGCTGTCTGGCTCATCTGTTTCCCACAGATGGCTTGTCAGTCATTCAGTCCCTAACTCACCAGAGATCCAAAATTCCACAGAAAGTTTCGCTAAGCGTGTCCCTCTGAGTCATCCCAACTCTCTGTGTTTCTCTCTGATTATGGATCTTTCTCTGAGGACTCATGACTGTCTTCTATTGTCTCCATTGATGGGTGATGGACAGACCATCCTTGCGAGCTCATTGACACATGCAAACACACACAAATGTTCCCCAGTGCACACTAGTGTCTAGTTATGAAGCACAGATCTTGACAGATGTTGTGCTTCAACTGTATAGTATCATCTCATCACATGATAGAGACTTGACATCATGGATGTATAATAAAACCTGGATGCAGCTTTCGAGGCGGCGCTCCGTTCATTCCTATGAAAGCTGCTTAGTGACGCTTGAAAATCCGCCTCTAAATATCTCTGGATGAACGGCACTGCTTCCGCGTTGCGTGGCCTATAGAGCAGGCGCATTAGAGACTTCCGCTGACAGAGCCGGCTAAATTCGGTTTAGCGCTCCAGCTAACGTGAATGGGGATTAAATAGTTCAATCTTGCAGCTCTTCTAGACTTTTGAAATGTTATCAAAATGAATGGATCAGATCCTGATAGTAAAACAAGTCATTTCGTTATGACACTTACAAAAATGTATCCATAGATTGACAGACATCTCTTTTGCCATGTAAGTCAATGGAAAAACTGATGTGATGGACCCAGTAGGTGCAGTACCACCGTTTGGCCACTATGTCAAATTGGCTTCAAAACCCTGTGCTCTTCCTCTGTCTGTATATGACAAAATACCAAAGAAAATAAGAAATTATTCATTTAATTGAAAATAGTTTTGACAGGTTATTCATAGTTTTATTTTAGCTTATGTAGAATAAGAATTTTCTTGTAGATTGCTACTGACTATTTTCCCCAAAAAATTAAAACCATGTCAGAGATGGGTTTGCCTTTTCAAAGACATTTTTTTAGCAAATGGTCACCGTTTTTAATTTAACGTGAGTTCTTTGAATGCAGGCGTATTTCCAAGGTGGCAATCTGAATCACTCGCAAAGCAGCCATTCTCTACCCAACACATTGTTGGAGGGCCTGCTCTCTCTACGGGCCCCCCATCCCACGGGCCCAACCACACTGCCTGCACTGTCTCTATATACGACCCTGATACGACCCCTAGCAACAACACAGACAGAGATAAAAAGACAGAGTTGGTGAAAAGATAGACTGATGGAGGGCAAACGTATGCATTACACACACTGCAATTCTACTGTTGGAAACATAGTAATCATTGATGCATTGTCTTCCATTACTGCGAGACTGGTAATCAAGTGACTGTTTCCATGAGTTCTCTCCTCATTAGCACTCATTAGCGTTTTCCTCTCCACTACTTCCATGATCCTGATTATCTGTGGATCTGAAGTTGGCTCAACGAGAACACAGACTTCTTTGAGAAGCAGCAACAGACCTCATTTATTAAGAGAGCATGCAGCCAGATTTCATTATTACACTCAGCCTATTATCTGCAATAATTAGTATTTATGAATTTGATTTTTTTTATTATTATTCTAAATGAGGTATCCACCGCATTAAACTCTATGACCCCTTGACCTTGCAAGCTGATTTCATTCAAGTCAGGAAAGTCTTGCACAGTCGCATTAAAATGGAGCTCCACTGACAAATTTAGTTTACATGCATAGGCCGTCCAATTCAGCCTGTGGAAACAGTTGCATATCTCAGCTTGGGCTTGGAGAATACACATTTTTAACAGACTGCCTGTGTTACTAGCCAGGGTTGTGTGGAGTTTGAATGGCATGGGCATTTACTAGCCAGGGAGGTATCTTTTAAGGTGGATCCAGTGTTTCTGGAACTTAACCTGTAATAGGGACACTATAGTCGGGATATATCAGCCTCCACTACTTTGATTTCGACTATCCTTTTTTAAATCTGTCTGTTGTTAGTCTAATTTTATGGATGTGCAACACAGACTGTATACAAAGATGGACAGAGCTTCTGGGCCTGAAAGTGAAGCCATTGCGGAAGTGCCTTAAACCAGCAGGGGGCGACTCCACTGGCTCCAAAAAGACGTCTGGTTGTATACAAGTCAATGAGAAAGTTAGTCTACTTCTCACTTGATTTATTACCTCAGTAAACAGTTTCATACTGAGTTTATGGTCTCAATCGCTAGTTTCAAGTCTCCTTCAATACAGCATGATGTTCATTTTGTAAATTACAGTCACATTAAAAAGAAAATAGACGATAAAGCAGCGCATGCTTTAGGGCGGGGCTACACGCGTACCTGTCAATCAAAATAGAGGCTTTAGCAATGCTAACAGGCCCTGTGTGCATTAAAAAAGACGTGAACTTTGTGTTGTCAGTGTTTATGTCTTACAGTGTTGACCCTTTCACAGTGTGTTTTCACTTTATGAAAGTTAATTGGAACATTTTGCTTGCTGGAAAATGTCTCGCTCAGCGTTCGGTACCATGCTAACCAGGCTAGTGCTAGCATTAGCTGCTAACTTAAGAGAAAGTTTGCTGATTTTACCCATCTGTGTGTCACTACACCAAATGGCGACAGCGCCCAGGGGTCCGCGTTCACCCGCCGGCAAAACTCCGCCGGATGACTCACGTCAGCTGGTTGAAAATCGGCAACTTCAGCTGTTAGCTCATGGGTTTAGCTTAGCAACACCATTGATACCAATTTTAGTATATGTGCTACCGAAGTAACACACCATTAAAATCATAGACGAGACCGGACGAGACGACACTGATGTGACCGCGTCATCGTCCCCAGCGCTGCCCTCTTGTCCAACTTCTGGCTCCAAAAAGCCAACATGGCGATGGCCAAATTCCAAAGTCACAGCTTCAAAATGGCAGTCCACAAATGGGTGACAACACTCATACTATGTTCATCCTTTTTACAGCTGTCACACACACACCTAAACCACGCCCAGTAGCTCCTGACAGGACACTGATTGGTCCGAACCACTGGTGGTGTGGACACAATCGCATTACGTGAAACCTGCAATCAAGTGATCTCGCTATTCTTGCGCGATCTCATGATATCATGAGAATCCAGCTGCTGTGCGAGGTAAAGTCCCTTCAGGAGTATACAGCTTAATAGAAAGAAAGATAAAAATCAAGAGGGTAGCTTCTTAGAAGAGATAAAGAGACTTTGTTGGCACCACCTCCAGAGAGTCATTTTAGTGTGAAGTGGCTGGATCAGTCTTTAATTTATTATTGATCTCCTGGTTCCATCAGACTTGTCTGTTTGTACATTAAGGGGGCTATTACGGTCCTCCACAGCATCCCCTGTCATTTAAAAGACATTTGGCTTATTTTATTGGTCTGTAGGATAGATTTTCAGCCCTGTGAGGGACAGGCAATGTTTAGCTAAATCAAACGTGTGTGTAGGTCATTTCAGAGGAACAATGGAAGCTTAGACATTTCGTAGAGATAGTAAGCAACACTCCTTGTTTCCATTAAAGATTTAACAGGCTGTTTGTTTGCCACAGGTTTCTAATTGCTTGTGCAATACAAGAGTGATCCATCTATATTCCTATCTCACACCATTTTGCATGTGAATTCTACCACAGGTCATATAATTCTCACCATCTCAGTCATCAGGGAAACATGGAATATTCAGGAGCTATGGAGGAAATGTGCAGGAGTAACGGGATGCAACTATCTGCCTCGAGGCAAAAATTGTGTATTTTTAGTCCTGACCTCCTCCCCCTCAGATGGTCAAGTTCATGTACTAATACTTGCCAATCATCTTGATGAGCTGTCTACCTCAAAATGGCATTTTGCCCGGGGGCAATTTACACAGCATACCTGCAGCAGAGCCGCAACGGACGCGGATGTTGAGCACACCTGGTCTGCAATAAATAAAAAAAATCAATGCTGATGATCACCTGTGTTTTGGAAACACTGGTTTTATTGGCTGCATGTTGGCTTCACAATTCTATTGTTTCTCACAGCTTGCTTCTTTCTTGCTGCCCTTTATTGTTTTTCTATCTGATATAACTTTGCTTGACTTGCCTTAATAACCACAACTAACACAACCACAACAGACCGCAAATGTTAGACCCCTGTGACCACGCAGCAGAGGAGGCAGCACTCCTGAAAATGAACAACTCTTATCGCCAGACAAGAACGTCAGCACTAGAAGATTCTGCAAAACCATGGCTTACCGCTTTTTTTTTTTACATCCAATACCAATGTTTTCAATATTATTTTCATTTTATTAATTTAAAACCTCGGAAAACGCATCGAGGGAGAGCCCTCATTTACAATGGTGCCGAGGTACATAAATGCAGACACAACAAAAATCTAATTCTGGCCGGGCGACGCGAATGAGAGTTGAAAAATCTGAACTTCAGCGGCGAATGACGCAAGTAACTCGCGCATATGAAGCTAATCAAAACAAAATATTCCAGTGTCCAAACTTGCACGAATTAAGCATATAGTGAACGTTTTTTCATCATTGCTAACACATTTTTTGCATTGAACTTCTCCCATTTTCTAAAATTCTTCTCTTCACATTTTCATTACTCTACATTACATGATGGGCAGAATGTAACCGTGCGCTTTCTGCAGATGTACATAAATAAATGTCATCAAAATAAAGGGCATAAAAGAGACATGTTTTTTTGGGGGGGTCTGAACAACTACTATATCAAAGTATGACCTGCAGCATCATCTTTGTATACAAACTCTGCACAGACATTCCACTACACCTCAGTGTGTCCAGATTTAACACACAAAAAGTCAAACAATTTCATGAAGAAAAAGACAAGTTAACCAGTATTTTGATCAACACAAAAACTGAAATGGGTCAAATTGACCCTTAACATAATACAAGGGTTAACATTTGACTTAAAATCTTATAACATTAAATATTCATGATTAAAAGGCAGCAATCAAAAAAAAAAAAAAACAAGACAATTATCAATTAAATCTTGGAATTGCCTCAGTGGTGTTAATGACGTCAGCTTATAGTTTTGTTGAAGCATATTCCATGTATGTGGGGCACGGTTGTAAAAAGATCTTCCTAATATGGCACCTGCAGAGTGAGCATATCATGTTGAGAATGTGAGGAAAAGTTTGTGACCAAAAGCAAAGTCTGGTGTCCTGCATGAAAGTTCTCTGAATGTAAATCGTGAGGTACAAAATCGTCCAATATGGATACAATTCCCATGTGTTGGGGCTGAAATTAAAAGCCTATTTCAGGTAAACACACTGGAAATGTAACCTATAATATATTCTGTGTTGTATTTCTTATTGCAGTGTAAAAAAGCATTCCGCTGCATAAACCTGTGTAGCAAAGCCTCATTGCCAATAGCAGATTACACAGACAGACTGACAGTTAACAGTATTATTGTCAGGGGAGACATCCATCTCACTGCGCCTGTTGGAGATCCCACTGTTGTTCCTCGCCCTCACTTAAACATTACATTCACGTTGCATTTTCTCTGTTAAACACCCTTGGCAGTATTACATGTCATATATATTAAAAGAACCACGTGAGTTGATTACTATGCATATCGTTGCATGTGAACAAACATATTCACACACGTTGGAATTCTAATTAGCTGTATTCCTCCCGCTAGTCCACGCATGCAGCACTTCGTTAACATACTGCAAAATATCTGACATGCATTAAACATGGCTCTTAATGAACGCGACCAAAATGGTGCCAGCTTGCTTTGATCTACATGAAGGATCTCTGAACATAATTATTCATAATCTCTGTTTTGTGTATGGGTATGTTATGTGTATCTGTGTGTTGGACCGTGCTGTGCTGCATGCAGCTCCCAGCTCTGCTGCGCAGAAACACAGAGGCCCTCTATCAGTTCACATCCCCGCCTCCGCCCCTCGCATTCACATGAAGGGGTGTTTGGAGGCCAAGCCATCTGCCTGCTCCTCATCCACTGTGGAATTCATCATTTAGGCACCTTAAATGACCCAACAGACCAGGTAGCCACCAGCAAGCTTCATAGTCAGCCAGCCAGCTAGCAAGCAAACAAGCATGTCAGCCAACGGAGAACACATTCAGCCAAGTATTTGAGTTGGGGGAAGCAGCTAAATTCTTTTGGAATAGACGAGTTTCAGAAAGATAATCATAGTTTTGCTGTGAAAAGGGAGCAGAAGGGCAAACAGAGGGTCTGGCTGAGAGGGTAATGGGGCTAATAGGACTGGTAAATGAAAAGCCAGATGATGATAACTCTGCAGCTGATTCTATCTACGCCCATATATAACCTGTGTGTGTGTGTGTGTGCGTGTGCGTGTGCGTGCGTGTGCGTGTATAAAAGAGAGAGAGAGAGAGAGAGAGAGAGAGAGAGAGGGAGAGAATAGATGCCAGGAACTGAAGAGGAGGGAGTGGTACGAAGGCCAGAGACCTCCCTCTGGATTTGATGAATCCTTCACAGTTCTGAGAGCTTTATGAAACATTTATGATGGACGTCATTTCTTTCTGTTTTTCTATCATTGTCTCTCTATTTTCCTGACTCACTGAGGCTTTCTATCAGATGGAAGCATGAATTTCAGTCGTCTAAAATTACACACCTGTGTTTTTTCTTCTTCTTTTTTTTTTATCCTTACGGCCAATCGGATTCTCTTTTTTCTGACTCCTGCAGATTGAATGCTGCCCATGGAAGTTAATAATTCATCCATGTTTAACCTCAATACTTACAATACCTACAAAACATAGCCTGTGTGTAGTCTTTCTTTCTTTCTTTCTTTCTTTCTTTCTTTCTTTCTTTCTTTCTCTCTCTCTCTCTCTCTCTATCTATCTATCTATCTATCGCACCAAAGCACGCATCTTTATGTCTCTCTCTCACACACATGCACACACATGCACACGCATGCGTGCACACACATGCACACACACGCACACACCCATATGCACACACACACACAAATATAGAAGTGCGAGTATCTGACTGGTCTTTGGGATTGAGCAACTTGTTTATGATTTATTTACCCCTCACTGGCGTTGGTTTATGATGACATGCACACACACACACACACACACACACACACGCACACACCCATACGTGTGCATTTAAGTGCACTGTCAACAAACAGGGGATCAGTCTCTTTCCCATCTGCTGAGTGTGCCAGTTTGCCACAGGCATTAAGACACCTTCAGATGTTACACACACACACACACACATGCACATGCACACGCACACGCACGCACACACACACACTCACACACACACACACACACACAGATTCACACTCAACAGTAGGAAGAAAGTCACACCACAATAGCATATTCAGTTCAAAACTGGAGCAGACAGCCCAGTAACAAGAGGCATAAATTACTCCATCTCCCTATAGGAGATAATCCTGAAGAAAAATGTAAATGAGATTCCATGGAGAGAATACAGTTTTCAGCAAAAATGTAGCGATCATTTCTCCTAAATATTATCATATTATCTCCTGGACTGTGGTTTTCTTTTCTAGAAAACGCTTCTCTTTGATCCTGCTGCTGTGTAAATGTCTTTTAATAAGAAAACATACATTAATTCTAAAAGTTTAAGGCACTTAGCAGAAAGCAATGAAAGATATCCCCAGCTGCCACACCTCAAAAGACTACCTCATTCAATCAATATTTTTTTGGCTTTGTGCTGAGTCAACTGCCTCCCCGAAAAAATGTATTCCAAGCTGCATCAGATGGCACCATGATCATTCGGAGGGATGCCAGCTCAGGCTGTGGTGGTAATTGTGGCTGTTTTCTTGGTTTGATCTCATTCCAGCTCATGTGCATTGACACGGTCTCTAGCCTAGATCCCCGTGTCTAAATGGGATCGGACAGTTCTGGTATCATGACCTCTGTTCAACTCCGTATGACAGCAGACACGTGGATTGCTGTCGATGCATTCCCATTAGCTTACCTACTCTATGGATTTTTCCTTGCACATAGATGGCTTTCATTCTATGAAACTGAGCTCAACTCCCCATCCCTAAAGCTCCCTCTCTGTTTGATTAGTGCCAACCATTATCCTCCATTTTCAAATCAATATCTTTACTCAGGCCTGTCTGTTGGGTGGTAGACACACACAGAAAGACGCTTGCTGAGAGTTAGTCATCTTGTATGTTTTTGACAGTGGCGGACGAAGTATTCAGATCCTTTGCTCAAATAAATGTACTAATACCACACTGTAAAAATACTAAGTAAGAAAATCTTAATTAGTAAAGTAACTAGGGCTGTAACTAACAATTATTTTCATTATTGATTAATCTGCAGATTATTTTCTCAATTCATCGATTAATTATTTGGTCTGTAACTAAACCTGTCAAATATATGTATGGAGTAAAAAGTACAATATTTCCCTGTGAATGGTAATAGAGTAGAAGTATAAACTGACAGGGAAGGAAAATACTTGTACTTAAGTACAGTACATGAGTCAATGTACTTTGTTACATTCCACCCCTGGTTTACTGATTGCAGCATGGTTAGTGCTTTGTAAAGTAAAATAGCAAATTCAGACCTTTTTACATTAGTCCATGTCCCAGATGTGACAGGGGTCTGGGGTTTGAGTCAGCATAATTAACCAGATAACTCAGTAAACCAGCTTATTGGAAAAGACCTGAGGCCGGTTGATGATAACGCTGATCACGATCAGCTGACGAACACACAAAATTATTACTTTAATCTAGGTCAGACTCCTCATTTGGGTATGTGAATTTAGCTGAAATTCATCTGGTAAGTGGTCTTTTAAGTAGGTCAGTTACTGTATGTCTTGTGCAAGCATTTTGCCACCCCATGATTTATTTTGTTATATTGTATAATTGATAGTTAATTAGTTAAATCTGCAGATGCAATATGAACACCTGTACAGTCTAATGCAGTGTAGTCTGGCTTACCGGATATGCAGTGCTGGGATAAAACCTGCCATCCGGCACTCTCTCACCTGTTAAATGTCAGGCCCCTTCCACTATCTTTTTTTTTTTTTTTTTTTTAAGATCTCCTCCAGACACATTTTAAAGTATGTAAAAATACTTCTTAAATTTGTTTAGCATGGTTTCCCACAAAAAAAGTAAATGGAAAAAAAAAACTCTTCTCCCTCATTAAGAAATTCTGGATCTGGCCTCAAGCTCTGCCCACCACCGCTGCCATAGTTACGCTAGTTACTTGTGGCTGGGGCATTCCCAGCCACAAGTAACTAATTGGTTCCTTAGACATATGATGTCATAAAACCTGGCTGTCTGAATCCAGAATTTTGAGACTGTTGTTGGCACACTGCAGTTTCAAGGCAGAAATTGTCACCCATGCTCATTTCACTCATGATATGTCTTGTAGCATATAAAAAAACACCATATACACATGTTAACATGGTTACAAACTTGATTTTCACGAGAGGGGCTCTTTAAGACTTATTGACAAAACATGTTTTGCACAAAACATTTCGTACTCATAACATACATTTTCATGAAGTCCAGTACAATGTGGATTCAGGACACAGTCGCTGCATCCGGGGCTGAGTGCCACCCAAGACGATTGTGATTGATTTAAAGAAATACAAACAAGCAAGAAAACTGTGCAGTCAGACCATAAATACTCTAGCGCTGACACAGCGCTGTGGAGATAGGTCTGGCAGTGCAAGACTAAATGCAGTTTAATAAATTAGTTTGGATTTTGTAATACACTTTGCCTTGTATTAAATCCCATATGACTCTAGGAGTTCACGATATTGTGTCCCGACTTTTACAGCTTTTGAAAGATGCCGAATAATTGAAAGTGTTCTTATTTATTAATCTGCCGCACAAAGCTCAGCAGGTGACGTGCTGAGAGGGCTTATCAGCTGTTTAACAGGTCACAGGCGTCCAGCTGGCTAAGCCCCTTAGCTTGTGACCTGAAGCACCCCTGACGTGATGTGACTCCTGATACTGACATAGATAAAGCTTGCTACACCTACACCTGGCTGTCTAAGCTTACTACCACTCTCCTGCCAGTGTATGTCTGTATGTGTGTGTGAGTGTGTGTATGGACATAATGACAAGCAGGCGACTTTGCTATAGCGTTATCCATCTTTACTGTATCTGCATGGCTGCCTGCTTAGTATTCCCAGGTGTTGTGCGCTAAGCTACATGTAGCTACAGAAGGAAAAAACAAGGGCGAGTTGGAAAAGAGCTGTGAATAATACATGTGCTGTTGAATCTTGACACAGTTAAGAAAATTTACAATACAGTTCCGAAACACAAACTACAAAGGTGTGTGTGTGTGTGTGTGTGTGTGTGTGTGTGTGTGTGTGTATGCATGTGCAGGTGCGTCTGTGAAATGGTAGCTGGTTGCAGGTAATGGTGTGTGACAGCAGAGTGCCTGACAACATGGCAGGGACTGGGAGGGCTACCAGCAGCACAGCAGAGTAAACAGAGAGAAACCTGCGCCCCGTCCTGCCGCAGAGCCTGCAAGCATACAGCCATTTAATTTACTTACTGCACTAATGCAATTATTGCCACAGTAATTTACAATGTCTAAGAGGGCTCTCTCTCTCTCTCTCTCTCTCTCTCTGTCTGCGTGTGTGTGTGTGCGTGCATGTTTAATTAGTCATGCTGGACCTACTGCCTCTTGAGAGAGATGCTGGTTGTATGGATCTGTTAGTTTGGGTTCGTATAGCCACCCGCTTCGAATGTTATCACTCGATTGAATGGGCGTTTTCCTTCCTTAACAGTCCCATAGATATAGGTCAGTAGGGGCCTGCTACACCCACTAGTAGGTTCAGAAGGCTGTCATCATCGATTCATATGGTTGTACTGTATTGACAATAATTGTGACTGCAGCAACAACAGCCAAACCAGTCACGGAAATGTAGATGTTTTTTTTTTTAAACCTACAGTTGTATTTTCGGTGACTAAACGAAGTAACAGAAATGTAGATGTTTTTATTTTTTAGAAACCGAGACCTACCAAACTTGTTATCAGCCTGCATTGAATGGGGCTGGTGTCAGCCCCATTCATTAAGAGCTGATAAGAGCCTTCTGGACCTTCTAGTGTGGGGAGCCGGCCCCTACTGACCCAAATGTGTCAGGATGACAGGCACTCGTATTAGCGCATTAAATCGTGTGATAACATTCAAACGGGTGGTATAGCAGTGTGTTTGCATGTGTTTGGGCGTACATGATGTATGTGTGTATTCTGCAGTGTCTTGAAATGTGCGTCTACTCTATGCCAGTGTGCGCGTGTGCGTGTGTGTGTGTAACACCATCTGCCTGCAACTGCGGAGCTAAAATCCCTGATAGCCTCCCGTCCCCATTTCAGAAACAGCTGATCAGTCATCCAACTAGCTGGCTGGCAGCTACATCAAAGACAACATTGTCTCTGGAGAGCCATGTGTTACACACTCAGACACATCACCTACAATAACACATTCACTTGTGCAATATCATCACAGTGGTGGGAGCAGAATGGCAGTAGCTACAACAAAACTGCACCCAGGTGTAGCTTTGAATGGCCAAATGGTGTTTGATGAGATAAAAGGAAGCAGGAAGCCCGAGGTCAAGTTCAGGATTGGAATATGCCGGCGATCTCTTGACATAAAACTATTGAACTAAGATGCATGATATGCTCATCGTCACCAAAAGTGATTTGACACAAAAATATATTTTTTATTTTTGTTAAATTAATTTGTAGATTCGACTGCCAAAACAAAATGTACCAATAACTATGTGAACTGCTGCAGTTGGGTCACTGAGTAACTTGATAAATTCTCTGTCCAATTTACATTAACATTTGACTGATGGTGTTGCCGTTACAGCATTACAAAGTTGAAAACTTTTTTTGTAAAATCCCAACTGGGCCAATCTAGTGTTCTTTAAGGCTGTGCCAAAAATGATGGAGCCCTTCAAGATTTTTTGGACCAGTGTTGCGTGTGATCTCACATTGGAGTTAAACATTTTGACTTTTTATTATAGAGCCCCTTTAAAAGGGTTGGTTCAGTTTCACATTACCAGTTAGCAGTTTTCATAGGCACTATTGCTTCAGTAGATAATACTGTAGTTCCACTGAAAACTGTCCACATGGTCAGATCTGTTGTTTATCAGAGTAATCGAGACATTGTTTTTGAGAAGACACATTGCTGTTGAATATTTAAAAATGTAATTTTCAAAGTGAAATGCAGAAGCACAATCCCATTCACGTCCATTGTACAGGGTGAGGCACAATCTCAGAGGCAGATATCACAAGACCTGGGTGAATAAAACACAAATAATAAAAAATATGTATTTTTGTAATTTAGGTGAACCAATTTTTCATATGGAATATTTAAAATGCCTCAATCAAAACAAAATAGTTGCATTTTTTGTCACATGCACTGTATAGTGTCAGTGAAACATAGAGTTTTTTCTTATTTATTTATTTATTAGTTTATTTGTAAGGGACAAGTACAGAGAAACATTTTGCAGACAGTTGCAGAGGCAGTGTCCGAGGTACTGTACATGTGTATATAGCTAAAGCTAATTTCCATCACCAGTCCCTTGATGGACATTAATAGTTAGTAATCATTAAAATAAAATGTTACAGTTTAAAATCTTAAAATCAGTGACAGTGCATATAATAAAACAAAAACAAAACAAGAGCAACCAACCATGACAAACACACAAATAAACAGTCAAACAGACAGACACACAAAACAGAATGCAAAACAGAATGCAAAACATTTACAGCATTAACTCGTGAAGGAATTAAACATGAATTATGCCCCTGTTAACACTTAGAATATAATTTGTGAGGAGCATGTCTGTAATATCCTGAAGCAAGCTAACTCAATATACAGTATGTATTTTAGATTTTTTTTCTTTCACATCCTGTTCTTGCAGAGTAGTAGGCACCAGGCTAACACCTTGCCTCTCTCTTGCCTCGCATGAACTCTTAGGTCATCCCTTTTCAGACACTAGCAGGCTACTAGACATCCAGATTTGAGAAGGTAGGCCAGTGTGTCACTGGTAGCTCTCAGCCTTAACCAAGCATGGCTCAGCCCTGGCCCTGCTCCAGTCAGAGACATATTATTAGACCCTACCTTTCCCTGTAGCACCTAGCCTGCTTCAGCATGAGGGACTTATCTCACACAGGCCACGCTAATTAAATCTCCCAGACACCCAGGCTCTTAATAAAGCCTGACATGACAGCTTGGCCTGTGCATGTCAGAGTGACCCCATCACCCGGAAGCTGCCTTGTGTGCTTGCTGTGTGTGTATGTGTGTGTGTGACAGTCAGGCTGGAGGTCTTGCTATTGGGGGAAGGGGCAGACACCTGTCTCCAGCCCAAAGAGAGGTCAATTTCCAGGGGTATGGGAACGACCGTGACTCAGCAGCTCTGCTGCAGAGGGCAGCTACATTAGCAATACAAATCATACCATGGGGGAAGGAGCATCTGATTATCATTTTTTCTCGTCGGTGCCACAGCTTTACTTTGTATGGGAAAGTGAGTGTGGCCATTGATTCTTAATAAATAAATTTGGCATTTCAGTTGCCTTGAAGATAGATTTTTTTTTTAAATTTTCATCTACAGTTTGTGAATGCATCAGGCCCACAGTTGAAGAACAGGAATTGTATTTCCTCATGTGGAAATAACATACACTTAACAAATTGTTTTGAACTGCTCAGCCATTGAGATGGAGCCTGCCTGCAGTCTTTTGTGCTATCTAGCGTCCACTTTACATGATTCCTTTGTTTTCCACACGGTTGACCTCACTGGAAGGCTGATGGATGTATGGATGTATGTATGTATGTATGTATGTATGTATGTATGGATGTATGTATGTATGTATGGATGTATGGATGTATGTATGTATGTATGGATGTATGGATGGATGTTTGTATGGATGGATGTATGTATGTATGTATGTATGTATGGATGGATGTATGTATGTATGGATGGATGGATGTTTGTATGGATGGATGAATGGATGGAAAACATTGAGTTAAGTGGTGACAGACTTTCAGGCAGAAATATAAACAGGCAGTGTGTGGGGACATCTGTTAAAAAGAGAAACCCTCTAAACAGCTTTTGTGGATTAACAGTAAATGATTAAACCCTGTTAGCATATGGATAAACAAGTTAAGCTTATGCATCAGCATGTGTGTCTGTGTCAGTGCTCTCCTCAGTGCTGGCACTGTCTCTCCTGAGGCTCTTGGTCAGGTAATAGAACAAAAAACAAACAGGGGAAATATCTGTTTTGTCTCATTTAATAACATGAATACTGCATTTAATGTACTCATCCAAATGTCACCAGCCTCACTAAGTAAATTTCCTGAATTTCATATTACACCTATCCTGTTGCCTTTGTGATTGATATGGGTGGTGCCTTTCAATATTGTGTAGAATTGAGAGTATCCAGATCCATTTCAGAACAAATGGTAATAATAGTGATTATCTCGGCATTATCTCAGCAGCAGCGCCGTGCAATCTGAGCCTACTGACCTGGATTAGAGGAAATATGATTGCACATTCACTGCTGAACAAAAACACAACAACTTTAAGTGTCAAGGACAATAAGCAGTGAATCAAGAATGCATTCTTGATTAGCAAATTTGCTTCATTACAGAATCATCTCTCCGTTTGATCTATTCTGCCTGTGTATTTATAAGTCTGCAGAAATTGTACAACAAGTGATAATTAGTTGAATCATATTAGCGCATGCGATAATGGCGCTGTGGAAAAAACAGGTAAACTGGGTCATGTGCAAGAAGAGCTGCTTTGACCTATATTCAGAAGCATTGAGTATCTAATAGAGCAACTCTTCCCAAACAGTAGAATTTTGAAATATTTATTATGCCACCGCCATGGGCATATTCCTTCGTCTTCTTCTCAGTGCAATATGGTTGTGTTTTGTCACTTTAGTTTGGAAATTCTCGGTGCTCTAGACAGCCAAGATGGATTGCTTTGAATGGGCGTCTGTGCCTGCAGTGCCCATTCTAATTCAGCCTGGCTGCCACACCCACAGCTGCTGCCTGGGGCCAGAGCGAGAGCAGCAGGACAGAGCGGAGCAGCGGTGAACTATGGCTGCAAGAGGGCCAGACAGAGAATATAGGTCATCCAGCCCCGCAGATGAAAGATGCATAGCACTGGCTGCTGGGATGGAAGCGGGGTGGAGATGGAGTAAATATAGAGATGCTTCCAACTCCTCGGCATGGGCAGTTTAGATGACCACAGGGAGGGATATAGAAAAGGGCATGTGCAGGGTATATGCAGAAGGGAGGAAGAGAGTAGGTGTGGCATGCGAGCCGGGGAAATCCGAGGCATGGGTGGGGTATGTGCTGTGGGTGAATGAGACTCACAGGAACAGGAGTGTGTCAGTGTTTGTGGGAACCAGTATCAAATGCTCTTTCTTACTGATGAAGGGGAAACACAAAAAGCAGGCTCCCTTCCTCGGAGCAGCTGCGGCTGGCACACAATATCATCCTCTGTTCGCCTGTGGCTGGTGGCGACCGGGGCGGAGGGGGGAAGTGTAAAGATTACACTCACAGTGTGCACATATCCTTTTGTTTTCTTCAAGAGTTGAGATGGATGTGGTCAGTGCTCAGAGCAGTGTTACATTGCTCACTGTAGTGTCACTTCACATTTCAAATGTGATCTAAATCAACAGTTTGATTTGTCTAATATATTCTACTTTAAAGAGCCCCTCTCATGGACATTTTTAACTATGTTTTTAACTATGTTAACATGTCTATATGGTGTTTTGTTGTGTGTTACAAGACATTTCATGAGTGAAATGAGCAGTCAACACCATGGCTGAGGATTTCTGCCTTGAAACTGCAGCATGCCAACAACAGGCTAAAAAAAATCCAGATTCAGACAGACAGGTTTTATGACCTCATATGTACCAGGGAACCAATCAAGGCACTTGGTGGAATGCCCCAGACTAGCGTAACTATGGCAGCAGTGGTGGGCGGGGCTTGAGGCCAGATCCAAAATATCTTAATGATGGAGAAGAGAAGATGTGCTTCCAGCGCCTTTTCAGAGTTTTTTTATTTTCTTTTTTTGTGAACTATGTTAAACAAAAGATTCATCAAGCAAAGTACTTTAAATGTGTCTGGAGTAGGTCTTTAAAAGGGAGCGTTAACCCAAAGGACAAACAGTTCCTCATTTTCCTCTAGTGGAGTCAGCCACGTGGATAGTTTTTGTTTTGTTTGTCCAGGTTTTGAGAGATCCGTCTCTAAGACTTTTGCTTCAATACAATGAAGGTGATTGGAACTTGGTTGGGGTGCTCGCAGCATTGAAAAAATGTCAGACACTGGAAAAACCACCAAACACACTTTCAACGGTTTTCTTTAGAAGTAATTTCCACTGAAGAAATATTCCCTTTGAAAACTTTTGACTGTGTTGTGTGGATTTTCCAGAGTAAAGCTGCATTCACACACAATCAGGCAATCCGGCAATTTGCCGCAGGGTCGTCCGGCGGTGTGGCACTGTCACTATGGACCATTTGTGTGACGTCCTGTTGCATACTTTAACATAGCATACTTTTATGATCCCGACATTTCCAACCGCAATTGAAGGCAGCGTCACTTCACAGCAGCGACAGAGAAAAAAAGAGGAAAAAAAGGGACAATCAGAAATCAGCTGTTACATGAACTCCTGGGCAGTTAAGTGCTTGTGTTTCCTTTTTTAACATCATAGTTTTCTTTTAACTTTCTTGCAGCAGCGATAGAGGTTTACTGTACAGTATTCTTATACACCGCCTCAAAACGGCAAGTCTGATTAGAGATTATATGATTGACATTCAAATAAATGGGAGAACTTGCGTTTTTGCCGGAAACCGGTCTGAACGTGGCTTAACAGGAACACTATTCCTGGGAAGAGATGTTGCTGATTTTTAAAATGGATATTTTCAATTCTTTGAGCAGAATTCTCAGAGATGGCTAATAAAGGCTAATAAAATCAAAACTATCTGCATGCTTGACAGAGGTAAATTATGAAATATGTTTTTCTGTAACTTAAGTGAACCAACACCTTAATTCTTCCAAAGACAATTATCACAGAGCAAAAAGAAGATGTGCCGTGTGCTCAGAGAACAGAAGTTCAAAGACTGTTTGACGTGAGAGTCGGTGTAAATGCGTCAAGCCGGCAGACAATTCTCTTGCCTGGTCTCTCGTCTGTCACTCCCTCCAGTCGAGGTCAAACTTAGGCATGCACTCATGATAAGTGGCCTTTTGTTAAGATAAATGTTTCAAGAGGTGCTTGTCAAAATGTCTGATTTTAGAGGCAATGGGTAATATATGTGCATAACAAAAGAGAAGGCACTGCAATCACTCAACAACTGTACGTGCAGAGTTTCCTTATTAAAACATAATTATGCACATTATTCAATCAAATTAGTATCCCTCCATTGCCTGCTGCCTATTAGTCCCATCAGATAAAGTTTTAAATGACCTGTAAATGCAGGACTTGAATTAAGCATGATTATTCTCCCCTTGATAGTCAATCATTCTGTTATTAAGCAACACTTTGTCCTCAGCATGCCGCCCCTCCTCCTGCATCCAACGGCAGTTTGTTACAAGTGCAAAAAAAAGAGATTTCTTTCAGTCATTTAGCTCAGTTCTCCACCCCTGCAACCCCTGTGAGCTAATAATGGTCATTTACTTTAAAGACAAAGAAAAATGACTGGGTAAAAACTGCATTTCCTATGACCTTAGCATTTAAATAAGCGCTTCAAATTCACCCGACAATCACACAAATTGAATCCCTGAGTGATTTTCCATTTATAAAGATTGAAAGAGTCTGAGGCATATACATTGGCTGCTGCTGTTCCATTTTGGCCAAATGACACCTAATTATGTGTCTCGGGCTACCTGACGAGAGCGAGGGAGTGAGAGGGGCTGAACAGTGCAGGCAGAAAGAACAAAAAAAAACAATAGGGTACATGCAGGGCTGACAGTGGAGGGTGGGGTGACTTTGTGACAGAAAAAGAAAGAGCGAGGCATTGCGGACAGAGCCGCCACTTGGTATGACGTGGGTGTGTTTGTGGAAGTGAGGGGGGGCACAGAGGTACGAGCCTACGGTGAGGGGGCTCAGAAAGGGTCTGTCTGGGGATGACTGAATGTGAAGGGTCATTTCTGAGAGCGGAGCAGATCCTGCTGACACAGACAGACTGTCTGTCTCTCCTGCACTAAGGAGTTTAGGGACACAGAGACTCAGCTGCTGGTCTAGACGGCAGTCAGAGATATAGAAGCAGTCAAGGAGAAGTCCTTCCACCCCCCCCAACATGCAGATCCTTCCTCCTAATGCTAATGCAGACAACAGGCAACCTTTTAGAGCCCCGACACGCCAAGCCGACGTCAAAGAAAGCCACAAAAGCCGACTGATCAAAAGATTTGCATAGCCTCACGTCACTACATGTCCAACTCTGGCGACTAAGAATGATGTGCATATACATACAACTAATTTATGTTAGCAAATACATTTTGCATTTTCTAATGCCGTGATTATCTTTTCTTTTATATCAACATAACACAAATAATTTCTCTTCAATTCAATTTTATTTATAGTGTCATATAGTCTGGCGGGCTTACCAAACAGTGCTGGGATAAAGCCTTACTTCCTGTCTGCAGAGGAAGTCAGTGTTCCCGTTTTGAAACACCAACCTCTGAGCTATCAACCTACATGCTGAAAATGTGGAATATTTGGATCATGTAATGAGGCAGGTCTGCTCTGATCTTTCAGTGATTGATTGTAAAGTTCTACACAGAATATGTTTACAGCATTTTCATGAAGGTGTTCCACTGAAACAGGTTCCCTTCAGCGCTGTGGAGATAGGTCTGACGCGAAACTAACACATAACAGAAGTTATATCAGGACACTTTTCATAGAGCAGGTTTAGACTACACTATGATTTACAGAGACCCAACATTCCCCCATGAACAAGCAGTACGACAGTGGCGAGGAAAAACGACATATTTTCATTCATCTAATTTGGAGGACTTGTTGCATAATCTTTATTGAATTCCAGCATGAACTAACAAAAAAGACACTATAACAAAATGCGTCACATATTGTCAGTCAGTGTCAGCTGAATGCTCATTCATTTGTAATGGTGACAACTTCATTAGCAGAGGTGAGGGGACCAAAATGGCACAGGCACAGTAGCCTTCGCCTCATCTGCTCTACTTGCTTCCACCTCCACGACAACAAACATCCTGTACAGCTCTGGGACTGAAGCCAAGCTGCCATGGGCACTAAAATTCTGACAATGTGTAAATCGTAGTGAAAGATTTTGTTAAAGGTCCCATTTTGTAAAGAGAGATTTACATGTTTTTTTAATTTATTATAAAGCAGATCTAGGTGCTTTATAAATATTGTGATGAAAATGCTCAATCCACAGAGAAATGCACAGCCCATATTCAGAAGGTATACTATGCAGGATTTTTCTTTAAAAGACAAGTATAGAGTCATACAAAAGTAATCCTTCTCAGTCATCACCTATGAGAGAGACTCTGCCCTCTGACTGTATTTTCTTGTTTTCTTCTTATTTTGCTGTGTGAGGGACGTTTCTGGGCGTCACCCTTTGGGCACAAAGCTACGAAAATAGCAGACGCAGTGGCAAAAAAACCCTGCAAATATAGTGAAGCAAAACGTCAAGCGGACAAAGCTGATTCCAAAACGAGTGAATCTGGAGTTTGCTTTCACTTTTGTTGAGCCAGAGGAGGGGTCAAGTTTGAATGTTGTGTTTACAAACAGTAAGCGACAATTCCTGCATTGTGTGCCTTTAAATGAGCCGTCAGGACTTAGGTGAAGTTGTGATGTCACAACTATACAATATATCGTTAGAAAATGTTGCTATAGTGCCGTTACAGTCCTTCCCCAGCTACAATGATGGTGCAGAGACACCGAGCGTGCAGATGTGGAAGACCCAGAAACACTGACCAATCAGAGCACACTGGGTGTTTTTGGGAGAGGGGTTTAAAGAAACAGGTGCTAAAATGGAGCATTTCAGACAGAATGAATACAGGTATATTCAGACAGACAGTATGAAAAAAAATAATGTGGCTTTTTTTTTTTTTTTTTAACATTAAAGCATGTAAACATATTCTAGTAGAAAGTGAAAATATAAGTATGAACCTGAAAATGATATAGAAATATGGGACCTTTAAGAAATCAATGACAAATACCAATTTTAGCATTCAAATACAAGTTGTAGTTTACTTTGCTTTGCGATTAAATTTGATACCCTACATCTATATTGATACCCTATAGAATTTGATACTCTACATCTATATTGATACCCTATGAATATGATGCCCTACATCTATATTGCTCCAATGGGAATAGGAAAGGAACAAAAAAAAAAATCAGTTGCGATTGATTAGCAATATCACACGTCTCATATGAATGAAAACAGAGCAAAGAATAGGACCGTGACTTCCCTGCCTGCCAGCTGTTTGCCATGATGACCTGCACCTGCTCCACAGTGGGAAGGTTATTGTCGATCGAATCAGTGTAATTTGGATGCTTCTCTCTGCACCCATCTGAGAACAGCTAAATGCATTATGGGCAGAAACCTGCTGGGTGTGTGTGGGTGTGTCTGCTGGCCTGTCTGTCTCGAGATGTCTTTCTCATTGTGTCAGTCAGTGTGTCTTTCTGTTCGTCTTTGTGTGAGCCGGCATGAGGCAAGTGTGTGAGCCAGCTAGATTGCAGAGGACCACAGCAGATGAGCCATTGCAATGATTGGCTGGTCCCTGCCGTGTGCTGATAGGTCGCTGTCTCTTTCTGTTCAAACAGGGGTCTAATCAGACACTTTAGCAGGCTGTCTTGTTCAAACACACCATGCTCTGCACTGGGGATCTGGCAAACACAGGCTTGTATTTGTGTGTGTTTGTGTGTGTGTGTGCGTGCGTGTGTGTGTGTGTGTGTGCATGTGCGCGTGCGTGTGCACACGCATGCTGAGGGTCAGTATAATTAGTGTTGGTGAGGAGATGGAAGTGGGATGTAGAAATCTGTCTTGCTCAATTTTCCTGCAGCCTGGTCCTCATTCTGTCACACCACCCTGTCTGTAATACATTTCAGTCCCTCATCTCCTACAGATGATGAAGTGGATGAATGTGTGTGTGTGCCTGTGTGCATGTGTGTGGCTTAAATTAATCTAAAACTCTTCAGAATACTACTATATCCTGTGATGAGCAGCAGATATCATCCAAATACACACTGAAGTACACACAAAAGCAGGCCACCTGCGCTAGGTTGCTGATTGGAGGGTCAGTGATAAGGAAGGAAAAACAGCCATTTTGGACAAACCTGTCCCCATTGTATCACTGCCTTAATGGCCAATTAAATCCTCTCTCCTCTTTGCCGCCTCCTTTTCTTTTCTTTTCTCTTTTCATCAATTTTTTATCAGTCTACTCTTTCTTTTGTTTTGAGACATCAGCTCACCTCTGTCCATCTGATTTTTTCTTCCCACAATTTGTGCTTCATCATCATCCCATTTTTTTTGTTTCCATTTCTACACTAGCTCAGCTCAGACCTACTTATCATGTTCGAAGATAGGACCGTATATGTCAGATAGAGATGTTCCCATACCTTTTTTTCCTTCCCGATACCGATTCCTATACCTGAACTTGCATATCAGCCGAGTACCAATAAGTACTCCGATGTCGGAATCGGTATCGGGAAGGAAAAAATATGATTGCTACAGTCACTGTTGTCTGGCCTGGCTCAGGTTAAACCCTTTGTAAGACATGAACAAATACATACAGTGAATGAATGCCATAGAACTGTATTTTATTATCAGATTTGACAGTCAGTCATAATGGAAAAAGAACATACATAAACTACTTTAAAGTTGAGTTTTTTGGGACTTAAATAGACTAAATTATATCAGATTGGTGCATAGACTTGCATACTCATAGATACCAGCATTATGCGAGGCATTTCTGATGCTGGTATCAGTTTTGGAACAGCTCTAATGTCGGGTTGTCACCAAAACTGACTTACTACATGACCATGAATGTCCCCAAGATGGCCCTAACCCTGGCTGCCTTCAGTCACCTCAGAAATGTTGTAGCACCTGCGCATCGTAGGAGTCATTTTGTTTTTGAGTTTTGCACTTTGTTACCATTTTTGTAACCTTCATCCAACAGAGAGCATCCTCACTGTTTCTGAAATTGCTTCAGGTGCAACAGCTACAGGTGCTACAACTTAGCCTCTGAATTGGATTATTAGTTTCAAATATTGCAAGGGAGACATGAAAACTGCAGCCACAAGAGAACTGGTTAGACACCAAAACTCTAACTTATGTGCAGATCCTGTCCTTTTGAAACATACTTGCACCATTGAATCATCACATGTTCTGACCATGGTTGCTCACAGAGTGGCGTTGTATAGCACACGTCTCAACATGATGGAATTTCAACACTAAACTCAGTACAGCCACGGTAATTGGCAGTCTAAGCCAGACAAAGTGTCTGTCTTTGTCTGTTTGACTCTGAGATAATAGAATGTCCCTGATTGATGAGGGCGTTAGGGCAGGCCATTCAGAGCTCAAACAGCAGCCGGGACATATGGTGCATCAACACCAAGAACTGCTGCTTTTACTTTGTGCAATGTGATTAAAAGATGATGATCTGAATTCTATAAGCATGCATTTGAATTCATCCTGAGAAATCGAGTATAATCTCTGCCAGACAGAAACATACACACAAAAATATTTCATGCAGTAAATGTCTGTGGCCCGAGGCCACGATGGACATTAATTTAGTCTTGACTCACTCACCCTCTCTTTAATTTTACTTGTGAAACTAATTGTCTCGGCACCTGAAGCATTTACTAATTACAGACATTTTCAGTTAAGAGAATGTTAATGCTAAGGTGTGTGTTCAGCCTTTTCTTTTTTCTGTGTGTGTGCGCGTGTGTGTTTTCACTTGTACATGTATGTAGGGACATAATGAGAACTTTCACACAGTGATATAATGGGCCTGCTATTTGGGAACAAAAAGCAGATCCCTGAAAGATAAACAATTTGATAACAGGCTCATGACTTGTTTTTCAAGGTAAGGGTTAAGGTTAAGGCCTGTGGTGCTGGTGGTTAAGGTTAGGGTCAGACTGAGTGTAAGTGTAACTGCAGTATCCTTGTAAGTAACACAAACAAGTGTTTGTGTATGTTGGTTGTATTTTCATTTCAATAGAGCTGCAAAGATTAATCAATTAGTTGAATGATTTAAATGAATCGCCAACTATATTCTCGGTTTGAGTATTTTTTTAAGAAAAAGAAAAGTAAAAATTCTCTGATTCCAGCTTTTAAATGTGAATATTTGGTTTCTTTTCTCCTCTGACAGTAAACAAGACATTATGACACTGATCGACATTTTACTCCAATTTTTGACATTTTATAGACCAAACAACTAATCAGCTAATCGAGAAAATAATCTGTAGATTAATCAACAATGAAAATAATTGTTAATTGCAGCTCTAAGTTTGAATCATTCTGATCTCTTTAGAGAGACAGTGGCTGCCCACTGGGGCAGGGGTGTCCAAACCTTTTTTGAATGGGGGCCAGATTAGATAATGTGAAAATTCCTGGGGGCCAGCCAGCTGCTTCTCGCATCATATGGGTTCTTTTAAAAAAAATTGCATATAATACGTAAATGTTTTCCACCATCTTCAGCTCACAGTCTTTAAACAAACACAAATTGACAAATGCAACTGATTTCGGCTTTCAGTGAAAAAGTATTCAACTTCCCACCGCTCCTGAAAGCGGCGGTCCTCGCTGTCGACTTTACGCTTCTTTGCTGAGGCCATGTCTGCTACCTAGCAGGAAATGTTTGTTGCCGTCTGTTTATGAAAACACATTAGTTCCCTCTGCGTAGTTCCTACTTGTCTACAAACTGCCATTTTCTCCATGTAGTGAATGGAGAAAATGCAAAGTGAACTTGGTTGATTAAGCAATATTGTATGGCAGGCCACATGTAGTATATTTTGAGAGACAAGCTGGGGACCGTTTTAAAATCGGTCCGCTGGCCACAATTGGCCCCCGGGCCGGACATTGGGCATGCCTGCTCTCGGGCATATATGGCTTGTCACTGTTGGGGCAGGTGTGTGTGTATATTGGTGGGTGGATGTGGGTAGAGAAGACAGCTCAGGTGTGTGTGATGGGCCTGGAGCAGGCAGAGTCTGAGATTGTGGGTATGGTCGGTGGCTTTACTCTGAGCCCTCGCGCACGCACGCACGCACGCACGCACGCACGCACGCACGCACGCACGCACGCACGCACGCACGCACGCACGCACGC